>JAODAL010041379.1:0-35933 GCA_025379985.1 Phyllomedusa bahiana | reverse complement strand
AAGAAGGGGAAAACCAAACATAGGGGCAACATATAGATGGTGGAGGGGGAAAAAGCATTAGAAAACCACGGGGTGGTCAACTGGAGAGTTGTCAGTTGACAGCAGATAAAGGGCCACAACCACCCAAGTACAAGAGTGAGGTGGGGGCACGACGCACAGCGTCAGGATGGAGGTTGCAAATGTCATAAATTTGGGTGGCAGCGCAGGTGACATAATGGGGAGGTGGGGAGAAACAAAAACATAAACCCAGAAAAATAATGGACTAGCCTGGGAGGACAGCGCACATGGGAACCCTGAGGGGTGAGGTGGCAGCGCATCAAAAGGCTACATAATAGACAGTGAAATGGGGAGGGTGTTCAAAAAAAAGATGGTGGGTGGTAGAAGGAGCAGCTGGCAGCAGATGTGGGGAATCGGGCGGGGGGCAGCATCAGAATAGTAGCTAGGCGGGTAGCCAAAAGAACCCAGGGTTCGGTCTGCCCGGGTGCGCTGCTGGGGGGACCTAAATTATTGGGGGTGAAGAAAGTGCCCCACAACAACTCCCACTCGGGTTGCTGCTGATGGACGGGTTACTGTCCTAACCCCCTATCCCTCCACAGCAACAGGGCAGTGGAAAACTGAGCATGTAACCCACCCACAGGCCTGCAAGAGGATGGACAAGGCGCAGAAGCGGCGCCAACGTTTTAAAAAGGGATGACTCTATAGATTTGATTTGTCCTCCTCTCGGCAGGTGAAAAAAAAGCCCCATTTGGACCGGTAATGGAAACCAACATGGTGGAGAGCCAGAATCTCCCTCTGCTGAAGGGTGACAATTACTGTCACAGCCAGGCAATCAACAGCAGCAGACTATGCGCAAGGACTCAAGGGACTCCCGCTTCCATCCCACTGCATACGCCAGTTGGGTCTGGGTCACTGAGAATGGGGGAATTTATAAAAAATTCGTTTTTCCCCGAGTTCGCCGAAATTCAGACCAAATCCTTTTTATACCAAATTACTTTGGGACATCGCGTTAAAAAACAGCTTTTTCCCGGGCGCGAGACCCTGTAGGGTGCTTTAACATTGTGACATGCTAAAATATCGAGGAGCTGGTTTGGTCTTCATACAATCTGTGTTTATATGAAAACGCACAGACGCCGCCTCTTTTAGAATCCTTCCCCTTCAATTCCCGGGCATTATGGGGGCAAAACTGCCCAAAAAAACAAAAGCGGAATGCAGCCTGATAAAGTCATGGCAGCACCAGTGGAAAAGAAAAGCGAGGGTAAAGACCTACAATATTTCAAAGAACACATTATAGGTTCCTGGAGCCAAACCCCAGGGAAAAAGTAAGGGAGCCCCAGCCTAAATTTGGGGGGCCCCAGGGAAACCCCCAGGCCTGCACTTTCCAGGAATCTACAACCCAGCCCCGAGGTTTTTTAAAAACCCATTTGGGGGGGGGGGCCCCCCCCCTTTTCCCCCCCCGTTTCCCCACCCGAGTTCCCACCCCCAGGGAAAAAAAATTGGGACCTTTTGGCCCCAAAGTGGGACCCCCCTTTTTGGGAAATGGGCAAAAAAGAGGTGGGGGTTTGTTCGGGGGGGTTTGAAAAAAAGGGGGGTGGGGGGGGTAGGCCCCTTTTTACACCACCTTGAGGGGAAGGGGGGAAGAAAAATAATTTTGCCAACCCCGTAAAGGGAAAAAAAAACGGGCAATTTTTCTTGCCCAGTTTAAAAAAAAAGGAAACCCCCCAAAGGAAAAAAAAGCCCCCTTTCCCCCCCGGGCCCCCACTCCATAATTGGGGCGGCGCCCCCTTGATACCCCCGCCCCGCCCTTTAGCCCCCATATCATTGGGAAAAACGGCAGCCCCCCCCCCCCCCCCCCCCCCCCCCCCCCCCCCCCCCCAAAACCCCCCCCCCCCCCCCCCCCCCCCCCCCCCCCCCCCCCCCCCGGGGGGCCCCCCCCCCCCCCCCCCCCCCCCCCCCCCCCCCCCCCCCCCCCCCCCCCCCCCCCCCCCCCCGCCCCCCCCCCCCCCCCCCCCCCCCCCCCCCCCCCCCCCCCCCCCCCCCCCCCCCCCCCCCCCCCCCCCCCCCCCCCCCCCCCCCCCCCCCCACCCCCCCCCCCCCCCCCCCCCCCCCCCCCCCCCCCCCCCCCCCCCCCCCCCCCCCCCCCCCCCCCCCCCCCCCCCCCCCCCCCCCCCCCCCCCCCCCCCCCCCCCCCCCCCCCCCCCCCCCCCCCCCCCCCCCCCCCCACCCCCCCCCCCCCCCCCCCCCCCCCCCCCCCCCCCCCCCCCCCCCCCCCCCCCCCCCCGCCCCCCCCCCCCCAAAAAAAAAAAAAAAAAAAAAAAAAAAATATAAAAACCCCCGTTTTGGAACCCCCCTTTTGAGGCCCCAGAAGTAGTGGTGCATTTAGATCCCGAGGCAGCGGGGGTAAACAGTCGTCGTGCGGGCTTGGTGGCAAAATCACTGCCGGGGGGGGCCGTTTTTTGACAAGACCCCAGAGGGGTGGGAACAGGCTATATGTAAATTTTGGGGGCAATAAGTAAAGCATGACCGGGGACCAACGTTGGACCAACAGCCCTGCATCAACATCATCAGGTCACCATACGTGGCCGGGGGAGAAACGTGTTTGATGGGTGGTCCTCCGGTCCCAAAGACGCCCCCAGTGGCCACCTCCCATTTCAGGCTAAGCCTTACCCCTCTGCCAAAGAAAAATTCACGTCTTTTCCATCATTACTGGCCCAGAAACTCCTGTTCGGCCTCAGGGGTGCCAGATCGTTCACCGGCGATTGATAAGAGAAAAGCGATGGTCGGCCCCCCAAAGGCAAAAGTGCCGGTCCTGCCCAAGTTGGTGGTACTCTTCGTTTTTTCCCCCCAAGTGGTGGACTCTACATCGTTAGAAAGGGCCCGGGAAATTTTGCATTCATTTGGGCCTTTCTACACCGCCAAGCCCCCCCTCCTTAAGCTTTTCAAAACAGAAAACCCAGAAACAGAGAAAAAAGGAATTGATGAACGGGGGAAATTGATAAACAATGGGAAATTGGACAGAAAAAATATATTAACAGGGAGAATTGTGAACAGGTGAAATTGAAAAAGGGGGAAATTGATAAACAGGAATAAATATATTAACGGGGAGCAATTGATAAAACAGGGGAAATTAAATAACAGGAATAAATATTAACAGGGAGTAATTGATGAATAGGGGGAAATTGATAAAACAGGGGGAAATGATGAACAAGAAAGGCCCTTTAAAAATTTTTTTGATGATCAAGGGGAAAGGGGAGTACACCTGTGTAATTTTAATGTCGGCCAGTGGGCAGCCATGCTTTGACACCTCCCGTTTGTCAGGCCCTTTCAGGTTGACACGTTTTTGTCAGTCCCCCGGGACTGGGGGATGCAGTGACGTCATTCACTGCTTTGCCTGGAACAGACGCAAAATCTGTCGGGGTCGGGGACTGGAGAAGGGGCAAATACATCTACGGCCACTGAGTCCAGTGGGGTGAACTGGAGGGGAAAAACAGGACACAAGAGTGTCTGGCAAAAGGGTCTTTTTTTTTATTCAGGTGACAGGGGGAACAGGAGCAACAAAGTTTAGGAAGCGACCGAGACACCTGTGGCAGTATACAGTGGAGATGGAGGCGGGAGTTCCTCAGGTCACTTGCGCAGGGGCCCGCTTCATGTGATTTGTCGGGCTAGTGCAGCTAAATTGTCACATTGGCAGAGGATGATTCTGGCTCTCCAGCCTTTTGGACCCTCGGTCGGCCCCAAAGGGAGTTTTTTTCACCTGCCAAGACGGGGAAAAACTAAAGTACTATAAGCATTTATTAGTCAGTTGGCCAGGCCCATCCTTAGCAGGTTGAGGGGGGTGGTTCATAAATGGTCATGTACCACGCCATGGCTGTTGGGGGGGGATGGGGGGGTTACGAGCAGTACCAGCTCCATCAGCAGCAACATGATTCTGGAGTTGTTAGAGCAGTTTAAAAAAACCCCCTAGTGATTTGGTTACCAGCAGCAGCATTTTGAGAGACCCTGAACCTGGATTCTTTTGGCTACCTGCCTCGCTTATTTTGATGCTGCCACCCCCCTGATTCCACATTGCTCCCAGCTGCCTTCTACCCCCCCACCATTTTACCGGGATGGTATTGCCACCCCCCCCCCACTCTTCACGGGCTTTTATGTACCTTCTGAGCTGCTGCCACCTCCCCACTCAAGTCTCCTCATGTGCTGCTCCCAAAACTGTGCACTACCTCTCGACCCCTTTTTGGGGTTTTTTAATGCTGTCTCCACCCCACCATTTGACATTCCCTATTTTCAGTTTTGGGGCTTTTTTTTAATCCGTGGATAGATACAAAAACAAAACTATGCAAATACCCCCTTTATTATTTTTGGGGTTTTAAACCCCCTTTTCTTTTTGGCTTTTGCAATGAATTGATTTTTCCAAATGAAAGCAAAAACCCGAAAGATAAACAAATGGCAAAAAATTTTTGGCATCAATCAAAATTACTTAAGAACCCTCTCCCACTTTTGGGGGCTTACATGTATCAGCAATTTAAAAGAATCACAGAATAAATAATATTTTTAAAAAGCAATTCCAAAAGAATGGGGTTTTAGATGTATGTAGGGATGAAATACACAAACATGGGTTGCAAAAATTCCCGCAAAAAGGGAAAAAATTAAACCTTGGCCCAGATTAAATACCTGCAAAGGGTTTAAGTTGATGGATTTAGGCATGTATGTGGGAGAAAAACCCCACGTATTTCCCCTCCAAAAAAAGAAGAGGGGAAATTAACCCTTTGGGTATTAAAATTCCCCCCAGAAATGAAATTTTGAAATTTTAAAAGTATATAAAAAGGGGGAAAAAAAAAACTCTGTTTTACTAAAAATGGACCACTAAAAGGGTTGAGGATCCCTGGATATGAAAATTCCCCCCTGAAAGAACAGGTGAAATTAAAATTATAGGTGGACAAAAAAACAACTGTATTTTTCTCCAAGTATAACACTAACAAAGATTTTTAGGATTCCAGAATCTGAATTCCCTAGTAGAAACAAGGTGAAATTTAAAAAATGGGGAGAAAAAAAACACCCAAATTTTACTCCCCCTACAACCTAAACAGGATTGAGTGGATTATGGGGAATTTTAAAAATTCCCCCAAAAACAAAGAAATTGAAATAAGGCGCAGAAAAAAGGGTTGTATTTCTATCCCAAAACAAACCTATCCAGATTGAGTGGATTACTTGAATTTAAAATTCCCAAACAAAGGGGAAATTTTAAATAATGGTGCAGAAAAAGCCGTTTGTATTTTTATTCCCCTACAACACTATCAGGTTTTAGTGGATTACCTGAATTTATAATTCCCTAATACAAAGGGGGAAAAATTTAAAAAAAGAGATTGTGTACAGCGTAAAAACACTGGTGATGAGAAGTCAGACTTGAATGGTGTTTTTCCCCTTCCCCCAATCCCCTAAGTAAAATGTATAATAAGGCAGCGCAGCGCAGAGACGTGTTATGCCCAAAAGACACAAGAGAGGATGTGAGGGGCGAAGTGGTCCTTACTTTTAGTGCTGTGAGTCACAGAATCGCGCCCCCTCTCTGATTGGGTTCATGTCTCACATGTCGTTGAGGGGCCCCTTTTCCCCCAAGGGTTTTTTGCCCCTGAACGCCTGTGCTTGCGGCCGTTTTTTCAAAAAAAACCTTCATTCCCCCAAAATATATAAATTCGGCTTCGGCAGAACAAAGTTTTCTTTAAATTCTAAAAGAATTTCCCCTTCGTTAGAACGATTCGCCCATCTAGTCATCTGCCTCGTCTTCCTAATCCTCCCGCTGTCCTGCTCCTCTCCCCGTCACCAAAAAAAAAAAACCAAATTTGCCAGAAACGCTTGTGCTCCCAAAGTCTTCCTCCTCCCGTTTAGCCCCCACTGCACTCAGTGGCCCCTGAGATTTGTGCCCCCGTCTCCGCCCCCCGGCCCCGACAGATTTTTCAGCATTGTTCCAGGAATGAAGCAGTGGAATGACTTATTTTTCCCCTGTCCCGGGGGGATGAAAATAAAAAAAGCCCAATCAAAGGGCCTGAGCAAACGGCAGGGTTAATGGTTCCACGGTGACACAAAATTGCACAGGGAAGTATCCTGCCACTTTGGGTTTCGAAAAAAAACATTAATGCCCTTTTTTGTTAACAATTTTTCCCCGTCATCAAATTTTCCCCGTTTACAATTTCCCTCTGTTCATTAATTTCTCCCTGTTAATATATTTATTCCTGTTCATCAATTTCCTCCTGTTTGTAAATGTCTCCCTGTTAATATATTTATTCTTGTTCATCAATTTCCCCCTGTTCATCAACTTCCCCCTGTTCATAAATTTCTGTTTTTCTCTGTTTATAGTTTCTCTGTTCTGTTTAGATCAAGGAGGGTTTGCTTGGAGGTGTAGAAATGGCCAAAGGGAATGCAAAGTTTCCTGCCCAGTTCTCTGAATGGTGCAGAGTAGTGATGAGTGATTGCGTCAACTGTCGTCATCGGGTCGATAGTCGATATCGTCAATTATCATGCCGATATCCGATAGTTGAAAATAGATTATCGCCAATGACCAATAAAGTCTATGGGAGAGGAACAACACCTTCATTCTTACGCCCAAACAGGGCTGGATAAGCTGGAATTAACATCCACAACAGTCAAATGGATACGTGCTACATCTTAGGCAACACAATTAGGTTATAAAAGTCACAGACAAAAAGTCACAGACCATTCGCTATCCCTGTCTTGTACCACAGCATGACCCTTAAACCTGCATGACCCACAAATTAAAAATTGCCAGAAGGCAGTATTACTTGAACCATCATTTTACTTGAACTGGACCCTTAAACGTGTCTGACCCACGGATTAAAAAGTGCAGGAAAAAGGAGTCTTTCAACCACCATTTTTAGGATGGAAACCCACCACGTCTTTGTTTCTCTTTTTTTTAATTGTATTAAATGGGTTGTCTCACTACAGGGATTGCCAGCTATGTTAAAGATCTTGCATAAACAAGTCATTTTGCAATATATGTCCATAAACAGTGTCCTACCTATTCCTGTTTTGACAGCACCATCACCCTTGAGCCACTCTTGACAATTGTGAAGAACAAATGTCTGTTAGAAACCACATTTTTTAGAATAGCACCTGTAGTATAGCTGCATTTCACAGCAACATGCCCCCCAAAAATTATAAAAATGACTTCTAAGCCACTGTTAAACATTGTGAGGGAGAAATGCCACTTAGAAGCCACATTTCTGTTCCAAAGGACCATGATTATAGCTGTATCTCACAGAACCATGACCCCCATACCATTGACAATGCAAAAAATTCTAAAGATAAATGGAATACGGTTTTGTCATGGAACCTTGGTGTCTTTTACAGTTTCCTCACCGCAAAACCAGAAAAATGAGCTTTTGGGAACTGAGAATAAAAACTGCAGTAAGAAATGATCATTTTAAAAAAAAGTTTTTAAGAGGACCATTTCTGTTTGAAGAGGAATGTGAAGTAGACCGGCAACTATCAGTGACCTCGGCAATTGGGGCCACAACATAATCAGAGATCCATGCCTGATTCATCTTGATGAATGTCAAATGATCCACATTATCTGTGGAAAGCCGGATGAGTTTGTCTGTAATGACTCCTCCTGTGCTGAAGGTCCGCTCAGATATGACGATGGCTGCTGGGCAGGACAACACCTCTATGGCGTGGCCAGCAAGCTCGGGCCATTCATCCATTTTGGATATCCAGAAGTCGATTGGGTCCAGAACACATCCAAAAACATTGATGTTGAGACGCAGATAGTCGTGCACCATGATCCTAAGCTGGTCTCTGTGTGTTGTATGTGTGCCCTGCATTACATACGTTGGTGAGGTGGTAAACAAAGATTGCCAGAGGTTACCCGTTAGGCTTCTGCCACATTCCCCTCTGCTGCTGCTGCCGCTACGGCTACTTGGCGCTCTACTGCTGTCACGTCGCTGACGTTGTTCCACCGTGACATTTGAAGAAAGTGAAGCAGACGCAACAGATGTCTCCAGTTGATCAATCAGCAAGGTCTCCATTCTCTGCATTTTACTCTCTATTTGGGTGGGTGAAAGGAAAGTGCTGAGTTTTGTTTTGTACCGGGGATCCAGGAGGGTGGCCACCCAGTAACTGTTGTTCAGTTTGATGGCCTTAATGCGAGGATCATGTTGGAGGAAATGGAGCATCCAAGCACTCATGTGAGAGATGGAGCCTTGATTTCCCAAGCCTCTGGGTCGAACGGCACTAGCAAACTTATCTTGCTCATCTTCCTCATCCGCCTCAAATTCGTGCCAACCTCTTTCCAAGGCAGGGACGTCGGTAACGTCGGTGTACAGGAATACCTCATCCTCCTCCTACTCCTCCGCTTCCTCCTCCACAGCTTCAACACAGCCCTGACTTGCCTCATGAGATGCACCTGAGAGCTGAGGCGCCGCCTTGCACTAGCCCTGGACCCCAAACCACTGCCTAATGAAGACCAATAAAATTGTGAAACTGTCGGGCCTTCTGGATTCAACGGAGAGAAAGGCTCCGTGTCCGCATCTGTGTCCGTCTCCTCCTCCGTCGTTGGTGGGACCTGATGTTTCAGAGTGTCCAACGATCATTCCAGAACTAAGATCATCACAATGCTCATCCTGACAAGGGCATTGCCCGACCTGACCATTTTGGTGGCTTCTTCAAAACTGGCAAGGATGGTGCAGGGCTCTTTCACCTGCCTCCACTCTTGGTGGCTCAACACCCCGAGGTCCGCACCGCTACTTGTCAGGCCATGTGTCACTTCGTACTGCGTAATGGCATTGCGCTGCTGCCACAATCACTGGAGCATGTTGAGGGTGGAATTCCAGCGAGTTGCCACATCAACAATGAGACGGTTGACGGGCAGGCCGGGCTGACGCTGCAATACAGAAAGGCGGGACGAAGCAGGGTGCGAACGGCGGAAGTGTGAGCTCAGACCTCGAGCCTTCCTCAGCAGTCAGTTCAGACCGGGGTAGCGCTTTAAAAATTTCTGGACGACAAGGTTCATGACATGTGCCAGGCAAGGGATGTGCTCCAGCCTACCGATCTTAAGGGTGGCCAGCAGATTACGACCATTATCGCACACCACCTTGCCTGGCAAAAGGTTCTTGTCACCCAGCCAGCGCTCAGTCTTGTTACGAAGAGCCGTCCACAGCTCCTGACCTGTGTATTGACGGTCTCCAAGACAGATTGATTTCAACACGGCCTGGTTTCTCTGGGCACGTGATGCCACCAGATGAACTTGGGGAAAAGAACCCTGCACCATCCCTGCGGTTTTGAAGAGCGTGCATCAAGCCTGAGAGCCACCGTCACCACCAGAGACATCCACCCAGCTCACCCAGTGAGCTGTCACAGAGATATAGCGGCCTTGGCCGTGCTTACTAGTCCATGTGTCGGTGGTCAGATGGACTTTGCCGGACACAGATGCAGACAACGCGCTTGAAATTTTAGATGACACGTGGCTGGCCAGGGCAGGGATGGCTTTTCTGGAAAAGAAATGCCTGCTAGGCATCTGGTATTGGGGGCAGGCAAGGGCCATGACGTGGCAGAACCCATCTGTGTCCACCAGACGGAAAGGTAACATTTCCAAGGCCAAAAGCCTGGCAATGCCGACATTCAGGCTTTTGGCTTTGGGATGGTTTGGGTTGACGTGTTTCTTCTTCGCCCAAACCTGGTAGACCGAAGGCGGGCTGCTAGACTGGCTGCTGTACGGCATGCAGGTCGTCAAACTGGCGGAAGAAGAAGGAGTAGGATGGGTCTCTGGTGGTGCTGGTGGTACTCGGGCGACGGTGGAGGCTGAAGCGGAGGCTGATCCCTGATCATGACTCTGAGAGACATGGGCAGCTGAGGAACGCTTGGTGGTGCTGGAGGAGGAGGAAGCGGAGAAGAGGGTGTGACAGTGGTTGGAAGCCCGACATCGGTGTGGCCTTTTTTGGCCAAGTGTTCCCTCCTTTTCAACTCATGCATTCGCTGCATGTGACTAGACATGTTGGTGGCGGTTAAACACCTAAGATTCTTGCCTCTACTGATGCGTTTACGGCAAAGGCGGCATATGACATCGCTGGGTGAATCAGAGTCTTGCTCGAAAAAGGCCCAGGGTTGAGAGGTCCTGGACCTTTTTCGACAGCGATAAGTGAGGAGCAGTGTCTCCGCTGATCGTGGCTGGTCTTCCTCCTCATCCACTGATGAAGCGCTCGCAAGCAAATTCTGCTGAAAAGACCACGTTGGGTCCGCAATGTCGTCATCATCATCATCAACACAGGTGACTTCCTCATCCTGACATTCTGTATCCTGGAGCTGCGGGCTACAAGCAAAAGGCACTACAAGGCGTTGCCGACCGCCTGGGATTTTTGCTTATTGACCGGCTTCCTTCTCCTCCTCTGATGGCATCAGTAACTGGGCATCAGAGCAAACAAAATAATCCTCTTTGGCCACTTGATCTTTTGAAATGCCTTCTGACCCCAACCACATTTTATCAACAAAGAGGTCTTCAGAAAATGGATTATCCACAGTGGTGGATACACGAGTTGACATTTGGGCTGCCTTCACTTCATGTTGGACAGATGCTGACAATGATCATGAGGACATTTGTGGCCGTGACTGGGAGGAAGAGGAGGTAAGACTGCTGGATGCAGGTTGCATTAACCACTGAAGAACTGATTGGCGACGCTGTTCGTTACTGAGATTCACAGGGCCGTGACCGAGCGATGACAGGCAACTAACGATCCGCTGGTTTGCGTGTTATCACCAGCACTGGAAGGAGCACCTTCTCTCATACCTCTACCTCCATGTCCTACACACCTCTTTTCTCGCTTACCACCTGCATTTCACTCCATGTTCAGAAATATAAAATTTAAGAACGTATGGAAGAGTTTTTGACAGTCTATAATTAAAAGACGGCAAATCACAGCTATTCTTAAATCCCTCTAATTTCCTACAGCCAACTAGGATTAGAAACTGAAATGTTTCTAGTGAATACCTGTGAAATGCGGTCTGGTGGAAGAACCGTAAGACAAAATCAACAGTGTTCTTCCTTCAGTCCCAGGGATTTACAACTGCCCAGTAGGACTAGGAATTGATAGTTTTCAACAAAATATCATACAAGTGTGCTATCTGTGCCAAACTGAGATTCAACGAGCGCAATAAAACTATTCAGAAGTTACACGGATGAGAAATTGCGTTTTTTGCAGCAATGACAAACGAGAACAGTTGCTAGAAAATGTTTCTATCAGAATTGTCGTACAACGTGGCTATTTGAAAAAAACTAGGGGCGCACCACGTGCAATACCGCTATTTAAAAGTTATACGGATAACAAACGATGGTTTTTGCACCAATAAAATACACCAACAGTAACTACTAAATTTCTGTATCCAAATTTAAGTACAAGGTGGCTATTTGAAAAAAAACTGGGGCGAACCAAAGTGCAATACAGCTATTTAAATGTTATACGGATAATAAAAGGTGTTTTTTGCACCAATGAAATACAACAGCAGTTACCACAAAATTTCTGTATTCAAATTTAAGTACAAGGTGGCTCTTTGAACAAAACTGGGCCGCACCAAAGTGAAATACAGCTATTTAAATGTTATACGGATAATAAAAGGTGGGTTTTGCACCTATGAAATACACCTGCAATTACTAGCAAATTTCTGTATCCTAATATAAGTACAAGATGGGTCTTTGAACAAAAATGGCCTGCGCCAAAGTGAAAAACACCTAATTAAATTGTGTACGGATAATAAAAGGTGGTTTTTGCACCTATGAAATACACCTGCATTTACTAGCAAATTTCTGTATCCTAATATAAGTACAAGATGGGTCTTTGAACAAAAATGGCCTGCGCCAAAGTGAAAAACACCTAATTAAAATGTGTACGGATAATAAAAGGTGGGTTTTGCACCAATGAAATACAACAGCAGTTACTAGAAAATTTCTGTGTCCTAATGTAAGTGCAAGGTGGGTCTTTGAACAAAACTGGGCTGCACAAAATAAAAGGTACAATTTCACCTCAGGTGCGAGGTGTGCTGAACAAAAACTGGTAAAATAAAAGCCAGGTTCAAAGCAGAGTCTGGGCTGCACAATATACACTCTCCTTTCAAAAGCCTGACTGTCTGTCTGTCTGTGTTTGCTCGCACCCCTACCACCCTCCTCCCCCCCACGGCTGTACAGCGCTAGATGCTTCTTTAAAAAGTCTCAGCCTAACTAACTAAGAACTGAAATTCTCTAAACTACCTATGTTCAAATGTTCACAGCTAAAAGCATAGTTGTCTGTGTGAATAAAGAGAACTGTGTCTCTGAGCTGAGCTGAGCTGTATTGAGGAGAGATCTAGCACACGTCGTGCTCAAATGAGAGACACTGACACACTGGTGCTGAACACTTAGCGCTGTTCTATGCAAAACGAGGTCATGTGATTTTTCCAGCCAATGACAACCATACACATCACAGTCATGACGTCGCACACCCAGCTCACCCTGCTCTATGCTCTAAGCTGATTTGCTGGCCGCCAAAATGACTGGAAGCGCCGAAAATGGCGCGGTAGTCATAGATTATGCGCAGATCCTCACCTAAATTATCGCGTGATCGGAAATTTCCGATCAACCTAAAAACCGTACCGATTTCAACTTTGTTGATTATAATCGCTCATCCCTAGTGCAGAGTCCACCACTTCAAAAGGGAGGGACAGCAGTACCACCAACTTGAAAAGGAGCACGGTCAGCTTCTGTACTTAGGGATGGCTAGATGCATACTGCTGTATCTTGTCAATCGTCTCGGTGAACGACTCTTGGCACTATAAGTGCCGAGGAGCACAGGAGTATCTGGGCCGGTAGATGAGGGAAAAGACAGGGAGTTGTCTTCGGCAGAGGGGGTGAAGCTTTGACTGCCTGAAATGGGAGGCGTGCCACTGGGTGCTGCTGCTGTTGCGACAGGATGGACCACCACATTTGAGATACATGCACTGTAGGGTAACACTGCATAGTGTTGACGAAGGGCCGTGGTGCCAACGTTAGGTCCCTGGTCATGCTTTACTTTTTGCCCAAAGATTCTACATATAGCCATGTTCACCTCCTCTGGTGTCTTGTCAAAAAACTGGCACACCGCCGAGTAGGTGATTTTACCACCAATGCTCCGCACTGACTGACTGTTACCGCCACTGCCCCAGTGAGCCCCTGTGCCACTACTTTCTGGGACCAGCAAAGTGGGTGGTCTAAATCATGGCCGTTTGGCTCCCCAACTCGCACAGCTGCCACCCTGCTGACTCCCGGCTACACTATCGGCAAACTGCCGCTCTCTTCTCCCAATGATAATGATGAAGCCCTTGCTTCCAGGGTCGGGACGATGGGTAGTCAAAGGTAGGCAACCTCCTAGGGCGCCACCTTATCCCAGGCAGAAAAGAGGGTGCAAGAAGGAATGTAGTGAGCTGATTTTTGCATTTGGGGAGCATTTTATGCCTTGTTTAACTAGGGCACCAGAATACTTTGTCCCAGCCTTGCTTGCTTCACCCAGCTTTCAAGTGCAATCGACTACATCGATTAGTGTTTGCCTGTCACCGCCATCCACCTCAACGGTGTCGCTGTACAAAGCCTCGCAACATAACCCCCCATTGGATCTCTCCTCATCAATACTTGCCCGCTTCTGCAAGAAGCAGCGGATGTCTTCCCCACCTCTTTGCTGCCCACTGTCCTCAAATAGTTCATGCTCACTGTATAGTGGCACAGCACATAGTAGTTCTCTGGCTGTGGGAAGCTACGGGAAAGAGGTGGGTTGAGTACAGGTGAGGGCCCCTCATCTGCTCCCGGGCCATGCCAACTAAGGGTTGTTTCTGACAAACCCATCGACTCTTGGAGTTGTCAGATGTTATCTGGGAGAAAGTGTATGACCTAGTGTGTGGTCAACACATGGCCGCTAGATGACACCGGAAGCTGTGGCCTCGCAGGGTGACCCCTGCTGTGACGTCCCCTTACTGTGCTGTGACCTGTGCCAGCTCCAGGAACCTACTATTGTGTTCTTTGACGCTATTGTAGGATCTTAGCCCCCAGCTTGTTTTTTTCCAGCTGGCGCTGCCATGACTTTATCAGGCTGCATTCCCGCTTCAGTTATTTGGTCAGTTTTGCCCCTGTAAGTGCCCAAGGAATTGAAGAGTGAAGTGATTCTAATAGCAGCAGTATTCATGTGCGTGTCATACTAAAACACAGCATTGTACAAAGACCAACACTAGCTCCCTCTGCATATTTGAGCATGGTACAATGTTCTACAGCACCTTGCAGGCTCTCTGCAGCCAGGAGATAGCTGTTTTTTAATGCGATTCGCCGCAAATAAATTTGGGTCGAAACGATTTTTTAACGGAAAATTCGGCGAACTCGGCAAATCAAATTTTTCAGAAATTCACCCATCTCTAATCAGGTTTCTTCCATAAGACCACATTTCACAGATATTCCATAAAAAAAAATTATATTTCGAAACCTAGTTGGTTGTTGCAACGTATAGGGATTCAAGAACACTATTGATTTTGTGTCAGGGTTCTTCTATAAGACCACAATTCACAGATATTCCATAGAAAGATTTCTGTTTCTAACCCTAGTTGCCAGTCGGAAATTATAGGAATTTAAGAACACTTGTGATTTGCTGTCTTTGGAGTACAGTTCCTCAGTAAGAGATTGTGAACAAAGCTTGACCTTTTTAGTATTTATCTGTTTGAACATGGAGCGAACTATAGTTGGTAAGTGAGCAAGGAGCGGCGTAGGACGTGGAGCTAGAAGTACGAGACAAGTAGCTCCTTCCAGTGCACCGGACAACACACAAGCGAGCACATCGTCAGTTGCAGTTGCTTTGAAACTCAGTACTGAAGAGCGTCGCCAATCTTTTCTTCAATGGTTAACACAACTTGAATCGAGCAGTTTTACCTCCTTGTCCTCTCAGTCACGGCCACCAATGCCGGCGTCATTATTATCGTCATTATCAGTCCAACCTGAAGCAAACACAGTCCAAATGTCAACCAATGTACAGACCACTCCATATAATCCATATTCTGAAGATCTCTTTGATGACACAATGCGGTTGGGGTCAGAAACCATTTCAAAAGATCAAAAGGCCAAAGAGGATGATTTTGTCTGCTCTGACGCCCAATCGCTGATGCCCTCAGAGGAGGAGAAGGAAGCTAGTCAGTCGGCAGAAATCCCGAGCGATCAGCTATGCAGTGCCTGACGCTTCTAGCCTGCAGCTTCAGGATTTAGACTGCCAAGATGAGGAAGTCACATGTGATGATGATGTTGATGATGACATTGTGGATCCAATGTGGTCTTTTCAGCAGCAGTTGCTTGTGAGTGCCTCATCAGTGGAGGAGGAGGATGATGGGGTAGTGTCGTGAGGGTCTGACCTCAGAAAGGGAGAGGTCAGTCATACAAGACCGCTGACATTAATCTACCAGCCATGGTCAGTGGAGGCAGCAGGAATACTGCTACTAGGTTTTCACTGTGGAAGAGGTCCAGGACCTGTGAAGCCTGGGCCTTTTTTCATCAAGCCTCAGATTCGCCGGCCAATGTCACATGCCGGATTTGCCGTCAACGCATCAGTAGAGGAAAGATTCTAAAAGGTTTAACCACGAACATGAACAGGCACATGCATCTCACCGCCACCACCAGAGACACAGTCTACCTCTTTTCCTTCCACCAGTTTGACCTGCATGCCGTACAGCGGCCAGTCTTGCAGCCCGCTTCCTGTGTACCAGGTTTGGGAGCAGAAGAAACGCTTTAACCCCAACCATCCCAAATCCAAAAGCCTGAATGTCGGCATTGCCAGGCTTTTGGCCTTGGAAATGTTGCCTTTCTGCCTGGTGGACACATATGGGTTCCGCCATGTCATGGCCTTGGCATGCCCCCAATACCAGATGCCGAGCAGTAATTTCTTTGCCAGAAAAGTTGTCCCTGCGCTGGCCAGTCTCCTGGCACAAAAAATCTAACAAGTGTTAGACACTCTGCGGCAGCAAGTCCCAGCAGTGATGGAGGAGGAGGTGGACACAGATGCAGACACAGAGCCTTACACGTAGAAGACCCGACTGTTTCCCATATTCATAGGTCTTCTTTAGGCGGTGCTTCTGGATCAAGGGCTGGTACAGGATGACACTTCAGCTCACAGAGTACAGCACATGGGGCTAGCCAGGGCTGTGGTGACGCTCAGGATGAGGAAGTGGAGGAGGATGAGCAGGCAGGGGTGGACACCGACGGTACCGATTACCCTTCTGTGGTAAGAGGTTGTCACAGATTACAGGAGGAGGAGGATGAGGAGGAAGATCTGTTTAGTGCCTCTCGACTCGAGGCTTGGGAAATCCCAGCAGTATATCACACATTCTGTCACACATTACCTGTAACATGATCCACGCATCAAGGCAATCAAAATGAACAGCGGTTACTGGGTGATCACCATCCTCGATCCACGTTACATATAAAAAATCAGCAACTTCCTTCCACCCACACAAATTGACAGTAGAATGCAAGAATTTGAGACAGTGCTCATTGACCAACTCGAGACTTCTGTTGCGTCTTCTTCACATTCTAATGTCATGGTGGAACGTCAGCAACGTGCCAGCGGTAGAATGGCAAGAAGCCGTAGCAGCAGCATCAGCAGCAGGCAGTGTGGCAGAAGCCTACTAGGTGACATGTGGCAATTGTTATTTACCACCTCACCAATGCTTGTGAGGCAGGGCAGCATTCAGACACACCACCTTAAGACCATGGTTCATGACTACCTGCGGCTCAACACCAATGTTTTTTGACTTGGTCCGGATTCAATCAACTTCTGGGTGTCCAAGCTGGATAAATGGCCTGAGCTTGCTTGGCACGCCATAGCAGTTTTGTCCTGACCAGCAGCCAGCATTATCTTGGAATGCACTTTCAACACAGCTGACAGGCTGATAACTGACAAACATATCCGTCTTTCCCCTGAGAATGTGGATCGTTTGACATTTATCAAAATGAATCAAGCATGGATCTCTGACGATTTTGTTGCCCTGGTTGCCGATGTCACTGACTAGTAAACTGTGGCATGTCTTCTTGACAATATGAAATACACATTAAACATTGAAAAAAATCAATGGTCCTACTGAAAAAATCTTATTCCAAATACTCATTTCTTCATGCAAATTTTATTCTGTCCAAAAGATAATTTTTGCTGGTTTTGGCTCAGGCCACTGTAAAAGAGGTGCCAGGGGTGCCAATAGGGCAGTACTCCTGTCAGTGGCCGTAATAAAAAAGGGGCCTAGTGATATGTTAAATATAGAAAGTAGTAATGGGTGGGGGACCCGTTTGATTTAGCTGCATGGGGTCCTGAAATGGTCAATAGATGACTGACGGCAGCCCTGGCTACCACTGCATCCCCTATAACTACGGCCCTGCCAGCTGAACCTCCATGTTCCCCGTTGTGATGTTCTTGCTGCCACCACATATGTGACATGTTCTTGGGCCCTGAAAAAAGTGATAGGGGAATCCTGCCAGTTACCATGTGCCATTTCCAATACCGGTGTCATCTTATGTGTGAAAGGGGCCCCGTAGCAGCTGCTAGTGCTGTACGTGCTATAGCTACGCTGTCCTCATGTTTTTCAATTAGCCATTGAAAGGAATGCATTATTTTAGGCTGTGATTTTTTTTCTGTGTCTGTTAGGGCCACATGTAGGAAAACTGTCTAGGTCTAAAGCTCATTCTGTTGCCCATAGCAACCAATCAGTGTGCCCCTTTCATTTCATGTAGTGCTCTGGAAAAATGAGAGGGGCGCTCTGATTGGTTGCTATGGGCAACAAAGAGAGTTTTAGACCTAGACAGTTTTCATACATGTGGCCCTTAGAGCCAAATTGTCTTCACTAAGTTGTACCATGTATCCAGTTTACTGTTATGGATGTTAATTCCAGCTTCTCCTCACCTGTTTCAGTATAAAAATGAACGTGATCATCTTCTCCCATTGAGTTTAATGGAAATCGGCGAGTGATCGAGATTGAAAATCGACACGATTTTCTTTAAAATTGACAATCAAGTAGATTTTTTTAGTGTTCGCTCATCTCAACTCCTTAGTCATGGCTGCACATGCTCAAACATCTCCTCTCAGGCAGCTACTGTCTGTCTTTTTCCTGCTTAGTAATGACACATTCACTGCTAAGAGTATTTAACCCTCAGTGCTATCATTCTACTCCTGTCCTCTGTACTCCTTAGTAATTAGTCCAACAGTGCAAAGAAGAAAAAAAGAAACCTCAGTCGGGTTTGTGCACCGAAAAAAAATCCACATGGTTGGTTCCTGCAGGGATCTGAACTTAAAACCCCTATGCTGAAAAGCAGACATACTAACAACCATTGTAGCTACTCACAGCTCTTTATATAAAGAGTCCTTTGTATAAGTAGAGTGAGCACACTGTGGAGAAAAGCAATGAGATGTCAAGCCTGTTGGGTCACATGATATGCATTTCAAAAAAATCATACCCACCCCTTTTAAACACACTGGAAGCTGAATCAGGACAAACCAAGCATGTAATGCCTTTGTAGTTAAACCACTTTAAGGAAATTATTCATATTATAAGCAACAACAGTGTTTTCACAAGCATGGTTGTCCTGATTATAGTATTGGTATGGAGTTCGTTGTAATTACTACGTCTGTTTTTTTAGGAATATTTTATATGTCATAACCCATAGTTATGTGAAAAAGTAAGAACACCCCAATTAAAGATTTGTATTTTTATGTGATCTTTATTTAGACTTCATATAAATTTGTATGTGACATAACTGAACAAAAACACTAAGAAAATGTCTTTGTAGTAACGTATTACTTTATTGAATCTTTTTTATGTGTAAGAATTAAAAATACATTTCCTTATCATACCCTTTCCCATTTAACCCCTTAGATGCTGCAGTCAATAGTAACTCCATCTGTCATGAAGGCCCCCAGGTTTGCTGTATTTGTATAACGCATGAGCCACATGATCACTTACTGTAAAGCCTGGCTGTAATTTGCATTCTAGCTCCCTCTGTAACAGCCAGTTGAACCCTTAGATGCCACAGTCAGTTGTGACTTTGGCATCTGAGCAGCTAGCAGTTCATTCAGTGAACAAAGCCTGGAAAGTAAATTTAATAACTAGGGACTCGATAATGACCCCAAGTCTACCATCTTGAAACAACTACTACACCCTGCCAGAAGCAGTTGACATTAATGTTGATAGGCATTATACATTGAAAAATAGCAGTATTGCAGTGTATTAAATGATTGTATGACTGAATGGTTATATTCCACAGTGGCACTAAAAAAACAGTATACCAAATGTTTAAAATAATTAAAAAATGGTTTAAAACAAAAACATGCTATTTAACAGCATGGTGAACAGCATAATAAATCACAGAGTTTGTTTTTTGTTCGCTGCAAAAAAAAAGTGAAAAAAAAAACAAAACATAAGTACCTCAATATGGTGCCAATGGAAACATCAACTCGTCCTACAAAACAAAATCCTTCGAGTTAGGCTATGTTCACACGTCTTAACTGCGGGGCGTAATTACACCCCGCAGTTATGCCGTGTGGCCTGGGGCAGGGCGGGAGCGGGGGGCCGGCACCTCGCCGGCCCATTGAGAATCACTGCTAGCGGCGCGTATACGCCGCTAGAAAGTGACATGTGAACTATCTCCCCCCTCGGCGTATTCGCCGAGCAGAGAGAGGTGACGTAATCCATAGTTCTCTATGAGAACTGTGGATTACCGTAATGAATGGGCCGTTTTCAGGCCGTAATTTGCGCACTCCGGCGCGTAATTACGGACTGAAATACGGCCCATTTTAAGCCGTGTGAACATAGCCTTACTTAAAATGAAAAAAAAAAGTTTAAGCTTTTAGACTATGGAAACAAAAACAAATGGTTATAAAGAAAATTACTCTTATTGTGCAAATCTAGTAAAAGATAAAAAAATTAATTGGTATCCCTGCAACAATACTAATTCACAGAATCATATTAATATGTTAGTTATACTGTATTTTAAATGTCATAAAAACAAAGCCCAAAATATCATGAAATTGGTATTTTTGTTTTCTATTGCTCAACAAAAAAAAAAAATTAAACCCCATTTGATGCTCCAGATAATGTACTGATGACTTGCAAAATGTTTGTGTGGTGGAATTGGAAGTAAAACGCGATTGTGCAATTTTACTGATTTGTGTGGCATAAATATTGCCCTCTATATGTTTTGGGTCAATGAAATTCTGGCAAGACCAAATTATTACATTTTTGGTTATGCTTTTTCAGCTTTAATCCCTTACCTACATGTGACGTACCTGTACCTGACGATGAGCGAATATGGACTGGGCTTACCCACAGAACAGAGTCTGCATGCAATAAGTAATCACTGATTATTACAGCCGGGACCTGCTGCTAGCAGTGAGAATTAGAGACCACTCCTGGCCTTTTCATCTTTGGAATGCTGCAGTGATTGCAGTCAAACCATCTAAATGAATGACTAACAGCAGTTTTTTAGGACTAAACAAAGAATATTACATTTCCATATATTCCAGTACTTGGGGTATGTTCACACATCATGTTTGTCCTATTGAAAAAAACATCCGAGTTTGTCCTATTGAAAAAAACATGGAGTTTTCAGCAAAATCTGAGACCATAGCTTTGATTTATGCCAAGGATTTTGACTTTGCAGAGGAAGTTTTTGCCTCTGATTTGCACACAGGTTAGCCCCATTTCAATGGTTCTATCTAATGTCACACCTGGCAAAATGGAATCCGAGAACGATCTGCTTAATAGATTGGATAGGTCCATTCTTTTTTTTTTTCCATATCACAGATTTGAAATCCGTGAATTAGACAATCCACAATGTAGTTCACAATATGAATTGCCCATTTAAATGAATTAGAGTCGGATTACATGTGGATTTAAACATGGAATCAGTGTTGAATTAGCTGTAAATACTTATTTGTGTAAGTTTTTTTTTGTAGGTGTTGAAGTAATACAATTATCTACAGAACTTTATTAACTTTAGCCCAATATTAATGTAAAGACTACAATACCAATAATTTGTAACTAAGTGCACTTACCTGACAATGATAATTTAGGGAAAAAAAGAAAGAAACTGCAAGATAACTAAATACAACTCCCCCAGTGTTCACAGCAGAATAGAAAGGTGTATAGGGAAAGCCTTGAAATCAAATAGGATTTTATATTTACAACCGACAGGATATTCAAGTAGTTGTTAGATTTCATACAATCCTGATGCTTTGAATCTGTGCTATTCTGATATCGTTCTCCTTTCAAGTGAGGATATGGCCAAGTGCTTTGCATCAAACATGACTCTGTCAGAAGCTTTTACTGTTTGGTTGTTACATTCTGTGGAAGAAAAGGAATAGGTCAGTGTGTGTGTGATCTGTGTAAAGCAGGACCCGCAAAGCTCTGTCTCTATGAATTTATCATGTAGTCGACTTGAGGAATCACAACTTGTGTCCGGATGAATTATCCTTTGTTTGGGCAGCAGGTCTCAGGAGTTATGGATGTGGATTTCTAGAAGAATCCTACTGGACAGCTGTAATATATTATTATTAAAAATTCAATGTGCATTCTTTTTGTTTTTGTCGAATGGCTTGAATCATTAACCATTAAATTCCAATAGAACAATGGGGTTAGCCTTTGAATACTTTTCCACAAAATAATAACATGAGGCAGGTTGCTGTTCTTGTTCTTCTCGTGGAATAACTGGATAAAGGACAAGTTTGGGATAAGATAAGAGAAAAAATATGTCTTTTCACTACAATTTCCCTTCCCCTGGTATTTACTCTGAGCTTTGGCTCAAAAACTGCATCAAAAACTGTGCCAAAAATTACATGTGTAACTGTAGCCTAAGGTTATGTACACATAACATAAAAAGGAGTCTGAAAAATACACATGTATTTTGAAGCTGATTTCTCCTGAGTTCAGCATGACTTTTATTTTGTGCATTTGATGGGTATTGTGATGTATTATTTTCAGCACATTTTTTGAGAGTTGAGCTGAATACAAAACGCTTAGAATATACATCAAAAAATGACAAGTTACTTCTTTATTTCCAGATTCATTTCATTGTGTATTTTTAATAGAGGTCATAAAAATATATACATTGTATTCTGCTTTAAAATATACATGTGAACATTGTGTGAGCATAGCTTGAAAGGGTTAAGAAATATAGTATATTGCTGCTAAATTAAAACAAAAACAATCTATACTCACCTCACCACTGTTCCAGCACTGAGGCAGACAACTGTGTCATTACCACGGGAATGATAGAAAAATAGCGATGCAAGCGAAAACACCACGGCAGAAACCTGATGGACCAATTGTGATCAATAGGATCTATGAGGTTGTGTTGGTGTCTGTTGTGTAACAGATCCTTTTATTTCTATTTATACCTCTACTTCTGAGGTACCGAACTGAACCCCCAATGCAAGTGAGAACCAAGCCTTATGCTTATATCCATCTACTCCATTCGGCTTCTCAGTGATGCAGTCACTGCTTGCCTGCAGTAAGCACTTGCCATTGCTTGTCGCCATAACTCTAAGCAGATGCCAAAAAATCACGCCAGACAACGGCACTTACTGTATAAACTGACTTCAGCCACTGGATGTAAACAGAAGACTGAGAATTACATTGCTGAACTCATCAGTGCTGGAATGGCAGTGAGTGGTGAGGGGAGTATAGACTTTTTTATTTTAAAGGAGAAGCATTATCTTCTATCTCCGAGACTATCTAATAATTTGTTATAGGGCTCACAACTGCATTATATTAAACTTTGTAATTATAAATTATTTACCTGTCCTTCTGTACAAAACCAGACACAGAGCCCTGTCCTAACCTCCCTCTCCCTCCGGCAAACCATGTGACGTTCATTGATCACATGGCCTCACTGAACATTACATCACACTCAGTGCGTGTGCTTTGAAGCCACGCTCAGCTCAGCAACACTCCCCTGTAGAGGGTGTGACCTGAGCAGAGAAAGATCTGGCTGCATTCACTCTTTCAAACCTGCAGTTTTTAAGTGAATAAAAGTAATTACATTAGAGTAATTATAAGGGATGTTTGTTTATCTCTGAGTCCTGCTGGCAGAGATTAGTAATGGGAGCAGAGGACAACAGTTCAGAGCTGGGGGATTGTGTACTGCTGTCATGAAAATGATGACTGCAGCTCTGTACAGTTTACACATAGACTCATGAGTCCTAACTATCATCATTATCATGACAGCAAGTACTGTACAGAGCTGGGGGAGATTACATACCAATGTTTGCACAATGTCTAGAAGTGATAACTGTTGAGGGAAGTCCTAAATTGAAGTCTGGGACTTGTAGGAAAGAGATGCTGGAGAACTACAAGCGGTGTATCTTATGATAGATGAATAAGAAGGCAAAAAAAAAGAAACACATGAAGGAAGCGAAATACTTTTTCAATATAAATACTTTTTACAGTGTTCTATAAAATCCTAAAACTGGATAACCCCTAAAACTGGATACTTAACAGAACCATTTTGAGGCTATGTTAACACAACATTCACATGTATGTTTTTGGCTAGAATAAAATGCATACATTTTTTATAATGCTGATATGAAATACATGCTGAAATACATGTTTACAAAAGAAAAAACTTGTCACTTTTAGATAGAAAGGACCACATGTATGAAAACTGTCTAGGTCTAAAACTCACTGTTGCCCATAGCAACCATAGCAATCAAAGCCCCCCTCTCATATTTCTAGAGCACTATATGAAATGAAAGTGGCGTCCTGATTCATCGCTATGGGCAACAAAGTGACAGTTTTCATACATGTGGCTCAAAGTGTTTTGTATTGGATTCAGCAAAAGCCAGTGTCTCTAATCAAACATAGGGACACATGCATGAATACTGTCTAGGTCTAAAACTCACTTTGTTGAATATAGCAACGAATCAGAGTGCCCCTTGCATTGTTCCAGACAACTATATGAAATGAAAGGTACACTCTGATTGGTTGT
Source organism: Phyllomedusa bahiana (assembly GCA_025379985.1). Classification (NCBI taxonomy): domain Eukaryota; kingdom Metazoa; phylum Chordata; class Amphibia; order Anura; family Hylidae; genus Phyllomedusa; species Phyllomedusa bahiana. Next base: position 11,938 of record JAODAL010041379.1, on the reverse strand, counting down.
TATGGACAACAAAGTGAGTTTTAGACCTAGACAGTTTTCATACATGTGACCCATAGACTTTGTTTATCCAAGATGAGACAGCAATGGTCTCTGTTGATTTGGTGCCAATTTAAAATAAAGAAATATTCAATCAATGTAGGGTTACTACATTATGTCACAATACATGAATAGAAAGTTTTACAGTGAAGCCAACTTCTTTGCCATTCATAGCAGCAATAGTTTAGCTAGTTAAATGGGTGCTTAATAAGCAATAAATCTTTTCTGTTATTTAAACCATGTGGTATCCTGGTATTTAGATTACCCAAAAGGCTTCACATAGGTAGACTGCTTGTTGCCAGTCTCCCCGCAGAGGTCGATGGATCCTTTCTATGCCAAAATAGGTAAAAAAAATCTAGATCACCTGCTTGTATATCTACAAGTGCTGGCATTGCACCTGATGCTCGTCTCTGTCTATTTTCTATGCCTAGTTGTAGCGGCCGGGATAGTGGATCCTCTGGACCGCTGCAAGCAATGGTGTAAGCCACATCAGGGAGTGGAATCTAAGTAGGTCCCGGTTTTCAGCAGACCCCACCGCAAAGCGGAATGGACTTTCTTGCTGGGGGAGTCTACCAGGTAGCTACCCCTGACGTGACTTGCTTGCAGTGGCAGCCGAGGTGTAGCCTAGTACAGAATCATGAGGCAAAGACATAGTTGGGGACAGGCGGCAAGGTCAGGGCAGGCGGCAAGGTTTAGAGTCGAGAAACGTAGGCAAGGGTCAGGAACACGGCAGAGACCAGAACAATGATAATGCTTTCTCTAGGGCACAGAGGCAACAAAGATTCAGCAGGCGCATTCCGGACGGCAGGGGGAGAGAGCAGGACAGGAGCGCGGTCAGGTAAATGAGCACGGCCAACGGCACCACCCATCCCCGCCGGGCGCCCGGAGAGAGGGACACGGGTGCGCCCGCGACCCGCGGGCCGGGACGCGGCGCTACCTATTACACTAGTATATGTTTTGCTACGTGTATCTTGATTTTTATCGTGGTACACCCTACATACATCATATTATTATAAGCACTGCATAGGATCACAGAAATCGCATGCTACGTATCACAATTAAGGAAAATTTTGGTTTGACATGTTTTTGTACCATCTGTGTTTGTAAAACATGTTGTTTTGGTGGCATATTTACCCATAACACCTGTTACTACTGCTACAGAAAAAAACAATTTTGTGAAAACCAGGGCTAGAAATTCACTTGGTGAAATTAGGTTAGATAAAGTTGTATTGCATCTGGGTAAACATTTAATTACCCTAACAGTTAGGCCAAAATGATATCCTGCCTTAAAATCCTTCCTAGATGCTTGAAAAAAATCTTCTTTATTTTCTGGTAATCATAACTGTAGGTGGTACAAAATACTAAATTGGGGGAAAAAATCTTTTCTGAATTGAATATCCAACAGTCCTTGCTGTGTTTTTTGTTGAACTTTGTTAAAAGCCCTTGCCAGCATCCACTTGGGATACCCCTTCTCAATAAGTTTGTGATATATGCGATCCAACATCCAACAACATGCTCTTTTGGCTCATTTGTACTCTTCCACTGGAGTGACGGTCACTGTATAGTTAGGATGACAGCTATTTGCTCAGAGTGTAGTATTGTCAAAGTTAAAATAATTGTGTTCTAACAAAACGCTAAACCCATAAGAATAAAATGCTACAGATCTTCCTAGTAATTACTGTAATGCTTTAAATGCAACTTCAATTTGGACTAAAAAATATGGGATTTTGGAGTATGGTCCCACCACATTACATTTGACCCAAGTTAAATTTGTGCACCGTTGAAAATTAGAGAAGACCTGCAAGACAGTTTTACTGTCTGTTTTGTATTGGGCTATATTCCAGCAGCCACAGTGCATGAACACCAGTAAGTAGAAAGGTAGATGTATGCTTTTTTACTCTAAAGGAGTAACAGTATCTTATATTCATTAAGTAGATGCTGACAGCCCAGGGTGTCAACAGCTAACTCTGCCTGGATGTTCTGGAACATCCGTGCAGAATGTGCAGTTGCATAACTAAGCAAGGTTGTCAGCGTTATCCAAACTATCCTAAAGGTTCATTACCATCTCTGCCTTCTTGATCATTGTATATTTTTTAGCAAAAAATTCATATACATATTACCTTATTTGAGGGGGCACAATATACAAAATAAAATAAAAAAAATATTAAATAATAAAATTATGTTAAAGGAGTTTTCTCACTAGAAAAATTAGCTTTCAACTTGCATGGAACGATAAATTAGGACTTTTACAAATAAATTGCTCTTTTTATATCATTCTGGTCAGGAGATATCTGAGTGCAGGGAGTGATATCACCAGGACAGACAGCAACTTGAGAACAGAGTGTGATTTCCCTAACAAACAAAGGAGATTAATTACTTTTAATTGTTTACTTTGAGCTATGTAGCCTTCTGCACTATAGATTAAATCTCCTGCAGACATGTAAGTGCAATTAGAAGAGCTAAGAATATGGAGCTGATATGTTAATCCCTGTTTCAGAACCACATACAATCTAACCAGGAAGCATGAATCTGAAGCTGCCTGTGGCTCTGCAAAAAGCATTATGAGATAACCCTTTTAAGTGAAAGGAAAATGTGAATGGTCAGGAAGGGGGTTAAAACAATCAGTCAGGAACTAAAGTAAAAAAAAAAAAAAACTCCCAAAAAAATAAACAGGTGACCCCTTTAAGCCATGTTTAAATCAGTTTTGTGGATCTGTGACAGAAATCTATTTCTCTGGTGGATTTTTACATGTGGAAGATCTTGGCCTAGATAAGGATACAAATTTGACCCAATGAATGGTGATAATCTGAATCATGTCTACATAATGTAGTTTCCAACATGGAATCCACATGGAAACCATATTAGTAAGTAACAGTTCAATTATATTTTTTTCCCACAGAGCAAATTTCACATCCATGAGAAAGAAATTCTACAACCTAGTTGATACTACGAGCTGAGCCATATATTTCCATATAATAAAATAAGGATTCTCAGTAGACTGACATTTGAATTTCAGTTCAGAATTTAACAGATAACCATCATACTCATTTTGAACACACCTGCCAACCCTCCAATTTTGTACTGGAGACTCCCAGAATACAGGACACAAGGGGGATTCCCAGGGGTGAACCTAAAATGTCCCCGGAATTGGCACATAAAAAGTTTGCCAGTATATTTTAGATCAGGTTTATTTTGGTTCTATATTTGATGGACTATTTAAAAACATTCCATCACACATAAAGTATCTCACAAAAGTGAGTACACCCCTTACATTTTTGTAAATTTTGTATTACATGTTTTATGGGACAACACTGAAGTTTTGACACTTTGATACAATGAAAAATAGTCAGTGTACAATGTACAGTAAATTTGAAGTGTTCTCAAAATAACTCAACACTCTGCCATTAATGTCTAAACTGCTGGCAACAAAAGTGAGTACACCCCTAAGTGGAAATGGACAAATTGTGCTTAATTTCCCATTGTCCCTACATGTTGTCATGTGACTTGTTAGTGTTCAGATCTCTCAAAGGATCTGAAAAAAGAATTGATGCTCTACATAAAGATGACCTAGACTATAAGAGGATTACCAACACCATGAAACTGAGCTGCACCCAGAACAGGCATCGCCATGGTCGAACAAAAAAAATTAAGTGCATGTGCTCAGCATCATATCCAGAGATTGCCTTTTCAAAACAGACACATGAGTGCTGCCAGTTTTGCTGCAGAGGTTAAAATGGTGAGGGGTCAGCCCATCAGTGTTCAAACCATACACTGCACACTACATCAAATTGGTCTGCATGATTGTCATCCCAGAAGTAAACCTCTTCTAATGATGATGTACAAGAAAACCCCGAAACAGTTTGTTGAAGACAAGCAGACTAAGGACATGGATTATTGTACAATGTTCCCTGGTCTGATGAGAAAAGATAAATTTATTTGGTTCAGATGGTGTCAAGAGTGTGTGTGGACAACCAGATGAGGAGTACAAAGACAGGTGTGTCTTGCCTAAAGTCAAGCATGATGATGGGAATGTCATGATTTGGGGCTGTATGAATGCTGCCGGCTGTGGGGTGCTACAGTTCATTGAGGGAACCATGAATACCAACATGTACTTTAACATACTAAAGCAGAGCATGATCTGCTTATTTTGGAAACTGGGCCATGGGGTAGTATTTCAACATGATAACAAACCCAAACACACCTCCAAGATAACCACTGTCTTGCTAAAGAAAATGAGGGTAAAGTTGCTGGACTGGCCAAGCATGTCTCCAGACCTAAACCCTATTGAGCATCTTTGGGGCATCCTCAAATTGAAGGTGGAAAAGTGCACAGTCTCTAACCAGCTCCTTGATGTCGTTATGGAGAAGATTCCAGTGGCTGCAATCTGTGAAGTTCTAGTGAACTCCATGTCCAAGAGAGTTAAGGAAGTGCTGGAACATAATGGTGAGCTCACAAAATATTGACAGTTTGGGCACAATGGGAGACATGTATGAACTTTGGCACAAACAGGCCAGTTCATAATAGCTTTAAGGTAGTGTAGAATGCACCAGAAAGTATGAACCTGTTCTTCTGCAGTACATACATACAGGTATTAGTGCCAATACGACAAGTCTGGATCAGGCAGACCACCTTTAACCTGGTCTGGCTGTTCTAACTGTTATACGACTGGGTTTGGGTTCAAAGAATCATAAATGTGTCTACTTCTAAAAATGTGGTGTGACATGCTCCCAGAATGCCCCAGATCTTTGGTGCCTTATAAAGTGTTGCGCAGGCACTTATCGTGCCAAAGATTGGAATGCGACTGTTCATACACGTATAGAACAGGTCTACTACAGATTTTTGATGCCAGATAAATGGCACAGCCCCGTTCTTACATATCGCCCAATATGACCATTGTCCCTTAGGGGTGCACTCACTTTTTTTTTCAGCAGTTTAGACATTGATGGCTATGTGTTGAATTATTTTGAGGGCACATCAAATTTACACTGTTATACAAGCTGTACACTGCCCACTTTACATTATATCAAAGTGTCATAGCTTCAGTATTGTCCCACGAAGAGATATAATACAACATTTAGAAAAATGTGAGAGGTGTACTCACTTTTGTGAGATACTGTATGTTCTAGCACATGCATGTGTTCACTTATGCAGTTGAATAGGTATACAATTAATTGTACTTGAAAACTAAAACATATACAGAACACAATGGGCCTCATTTATGAAAACTGTCTGAATTAAAACACAGCAACCAATCACAACTCCGCTTTTATTTCTTATAGTGCAATAGGTAACAAAGACAGTCTCACTTTAGACAGTTTTGATAACTAAGGTCCAAATTATTTAAATGTATATATAGTTCCGCTTAGGTTAAGGTCACTGAATTTAAAAAGACCGGTTAAACTATGCCTCCCTTCCTTCAAGGGACCAGCATGTAGTAAGATCTGATGAGTACAGATGAGTGAGCACTAAAAAATTTGAGTTTGGGCTGAACCCTGAATTTTGAGAAAATCGGGCCAAACCAAACGCCGAACCCCATTAAAATCAATGGGAGATGATGTTCAGATAAATTTTTATGCTAAAATAGGTGAGGAAAAGCCACAATTACCTTCCATAAGAGTAAAATGGATACGTGGTACAACTTATTGAAGACAATTTGGCTCTAAGAGTCACAGCAAAAAATTCACAGGTTAAAATAATTAATTTCTTTCAATGACTAACTGCAAAGATGAGGACAGCATAGTTACAGCAGGTACAGCACTAGCAGCTCCTACAGAGCCTCTCTGACACATAAAAAGACACCGGTATTGGAAATGGCACATGGTAACTGGCAGGAGCCCCAACTTTTTGCACCAGGGCCCAACAACATGTCATATATGTGTTGGCAGCAAGAACATCCCAACGGGGAACATGGAGACTCAGCTGGCAGGGGCGTTGTTATAGGGGGCGCAGTGGTAGCCAGGGCTGCCGTCAGTCATCTATTAACCGTTTCATGGCCCCATGCAGCTAAATCAAATGGGGCCCCCACCCATTACTAGTTTCTTTTTTTTTAACATATCACTGGGGCCATTTTTGATTAGGGCCCCTGACAGGAGTACTGCCATATTGGCATCCCTGGCATCCCTTTTACAGAAGCCTGACCCCAAAACCAGCAAAAATGACCTTTTGGACCCTCAGAAGAAATGCAAACGGTTGACGGGGAGGCCCAGATGACGCTGCATTGCAGTTGGGCTGAAGCAGGGTTCGAACGCCGGAAGTCTGAGCTAAGACCTCGAATGTTCCTCAGAAGACAGTCAAGACCCGAGTAGCACTTGAGAAACTTCTGCCTATACGAGAGCGCTTGCCCCTCCATATAAAATTTGAAAAGCCTTACGTAGCACCATCACATCCTTATGCTTAAGCAACAATGGAATATTTTGCAAAGGATATTATCACATTATGCCATAAACTCGTCGGGAACGGGCTCAAGGAGTTCAGGTTCCTTTCCACATGTTGGGACGAAGTGAGCTTCACTTGGTAATGCTGGCTGACGCTCCAGTTCCACCCACGTGCCTTTCTCCTTGGCTTCCTTTTTCTTCCTCTCATTTTCCTGATGCGCAGGAGGAAACTATCTCTGCTCTTTGAATTGTGAATGTGCTCCACACGGACAATGATTCTTTTGGCATGGATTTTACCCTTGATCTGCTTGTTCACAATTATACCCACAGCATACTGTGTAACATTGTAGACCCGGCCAGTCTTGCCATAATAGCATTTATGTAGCATAAATTTTTGTATGGTGCCGGTGTACACAATGTCGCCCTTCTTGTAGATGCGTACGTATTGGATGCTGACAAAGAGACAAATCCATGTTTACGGAAGCATCTGGAGAACATTTACCTGGTTCTATGCCTTTTACTTCTTATGTTTGTCATTTTCACACCTTAAAGATGGCGACTCCAGCGGAAAGAGAGGGACCACCTTCCTTCTCCTCCTATGAGGGCATCAGTGACTGAGCGTCAGAGCAGACAAAATTTTCCTCTTGAGCCTCTTGATCTCTTCAAATGTCTTCTGACCCTAACCGCAATGTGTCATCAAAGAGCTCTTCAGAATATGGATTATCTAGTGTGGTCTGTTTATTGGATGACATTTGGCCCATCTTAGCCTCAGTTTGGACTGATGATGATGATGACGATATTTGTGGCTGTAACTGAGAGGAAGAGGAGTTAAAACCGCTGGATGCAGGGTGTGTTAACCACTGAAGAACAGAATGGCGCCGCTCTTCAGACCAATCGACAGGCCTGACAGTCCTGCTACTGACGTTGTGCTCGCTTGTGTGTTGTCTGGAACACTGGAAGGAGTGCCTTGTCTCGTACCTCTACCTACTACAGTAAGTGTAGTAAGTGCAGTTGTGTTCTTAGATTCCAAGTCATTCATTTTCTGTATACTACAAATCGTTCATAAAAATCTGCTGTATTGCATTTTGCCCATCTGTGACATGGGCATATAGTTAAAAAATTCAATGACAATGTGACATATTCACTGTGTTCTATATTTTTTCATCTGTGATAGGCAGAGTGCCTATTGTGAATTTTTTATTTTGCTGTACCCATAGCATTTCTGTTTTGTTTGTTGGTGACACAAAGTGGACTGCACTGCTAAAAATTATTTGTAGAAAAATCATTAGGTGGACTCTCCAGATTGGAGTTCAACCTCCAAATACCTGTGGGATTCAAATGATTAATTAGCAAGTTTCCTCTCGGGGGAGCAGAGACTTTTACCCTTTTATTGGATGGGAGTGAGGTAGCAGACAGAGCCATTGATGTGGGCTTAACAAGGTCTCACCAGAGTGTGACCCTCAGATGTTCTTTTTATTGACAAAGACCTCTTACATACTAATACCAATGAAATATCAGAAATGTTAATTAGCTGAATCATAGCACTGGCCAAGCAAATGCAAATGTAACAATACGATTTGGTGAAATAATAAAAATAATATTTTTAATATAAAGCATATCACATGATTCTTGGCTAAGCTCTTTATCCCCTTAACGACTGCTCACCATCAGTAGTGGGTCCTCTTTTATTTAATGTATTTATTAATGATATAGTGGAAGGGATCAATAGCACGGTTTCTATTTTTGCGGATGACACCATGCTATGTAGTGTAGTGCAATCAATGAATGATGCTCATAAATTGCAAGCGGACCTGGACACACTGAGTGTTTGGACATCCACTTGGCAAATGAGGTTCAATGTGGATAAACGTAAGGTTCTGCATCTGGGTACAAAGAATCTGCAGGCATCAAATGTTCTAGGGGGAGAAAAACTTGGAGAATCGCTTGTTGAGAAAGATCTGGGCATTCTTGCAGATTATAGACTACAAAACAGCATGCAGTGTCAATAAGCTGCCTCTAAGGCAAGTAGGTTATTAGCGTGTATTAAAAGAGGCATGGACTCGCTGGATAAGGATGTAATTCTACTGCTATATATAGCATTGGTGTGACTTCAATTAAAATATACTGTTCAGTTTTGGGCTTCAGTTTATAGAAAAGATGTAATCGAGCTAGAGAGCATCTTAGTTATGAGGAGAGGTTACTAGAATTGAATTTATTTAGTCTTGAGAAAAGACGGCTTCGAAGGGACACAATTAATTTATATAAATATATAAATTGTCCCTACAAAAACTATGGGGAAAAATTTGGTTAGAGAGAAAAGGATTGAATCTCCAGAGGAGAAAAGCGTTATTTACTATAAGAACTGTAAATCTGTGGAATAGTCTGCCTGAGGAGCTGGTCACAACAGGAACAGTTGGGAGTTTCAAGAAAGGCTTAGATATCTACCTGAAACGAAAGAATATTAATGTGTATTTAGCTATGTAAAATTCTGGATCCTATTTGGTGGCTTCTCTGGGGTCAGAGCTGGGGTCTCCCCTGGAGCAGGTTGGTTCTTGCATTGTGTTTCAGGGCATTGGGTTTCAGGGAATGAACCAGTGGGGAGGCTGGGCCTAAAATCCTTGTCTGCCTCCCTTCACTCACTTTTTCCCCACCCTTGGTTGAACTTGATAGACATGTGTCTTTTTTAAACCGTACTAACTATACAACTTTGTCTTTTGATGGCGAGGGGGTGCAGGTCATCCTTCTGCACTGATGCCAAAACATGTCGCTGCATAAAGAGGGGTTTTGTGGCTTCCAGTGCCAAAGCTGTGCTAGGAACAGATCTCTACCTAGAGCACTGTTCCTAGAGCAGTCTCTATAAGCGCAGGGAAGCCACGGAAACCTCTGATTCGCGACATTTAACCCTTTGATTGCCGTGGTGCTTGGCTAAGGCATAATCAAAAGACATTCCCCTCTCCATCAGGTGATCAGGACTCCCGGTGACCTGATGGAGCCCATGGAATGTCTGTACAGTCAGCCCTGGAGACCCAGAGTAAAACATTACTAAGTGTAAAAAAAAAAAAGAATACAAGATGGATGATATTTTTGAATATAAGATGGAAGTTTGTTGAGCAGACTTATGTTTAAATAACGGCACCTTAGTCAATTTCTTCCACAGCTTCTAAAAATACTAACTTGACCAATTCCACATTGTAGAAAATTAATAGACCTGAACAGTCCATCAACAGCATGCAAGTGGTATAACAGAAGAGACTACAAAAATATTTAAAATCACTAACACTCAAGTCACCAATAGGTGACGAGTTCATTAGATTGTAAGCCTTCGCGGGCAGGGTTCTCTTTCCCTCTGTGCCAGTTGATTGTCACATACTGTCAGCATTGAACTTGTTTGACTTATGTTATGTTTGTAACCCTCTTGAATGTACAGTGCCCTGGAATCAATGGTGCTCTAAAATAAATAATAATAAAAGATTCCATTATCACCTATATCCTGCAAAACACAGTAAAGAAAACCAATGATAGCCCACAGTCAATAGGCCCCATAAATCGCATACCAATGGAAAATCCTTCTAGATATACTACATTTAATGCATAAAGTCTAGTCATAAAAGTTATAAAAAGAATATTTAACTGTAAGATATATATAAATGTGAATTATGAGAAAAATTGTATGTATTAAACTTATGTTGTATTGTTAATTATAAATGGAGAATTATAAAATGGTTGACTGTTTCTACTACTCACAATTGATATATCCTAAGAATAACTGCATTGCTAGAGAGATACTGTTTGGCAAAGCTAGGTGAGGCTTCAAACAGAATAATTGTCTGAACTGTAAACACTGCTGTGCCTATAACAAGGTATAGAGATAAATGTCTTGCCATGTGCATTTCTCTCTCTACGCTTCAAAAGGAATCCAGTAAAGATTGCTTTTCTACACTCAAAAATTCTTTTGATTGGTTTTGTATCAGCCAATCAGATGAATCTTAGTTGCAGACTGGTTGTGTCACGGCGCACATTTCTACTGTTGAGGAACAAGGCACTGCAGGGGTAAATCCCTTTGGAGCATCGACACACCCTGGGAGAGGCCAGGTTGATGAGCCTAGCATTGACTGCTAAGCTTCTACTGAGGTCAGAGGGTGTGTTGAACAGGCCAATAGGAGTGCCCAGAGGCCCCACCAATCAACTACTAGGGTGTTGTCCGGGCGCTCCATTTAAATCTCCTCAGTTCTATGATTCTTTGCCTGTGAAAGGTTATCCCTGTGCTTATCTCCTGTATTCCATGTTAGTGTATTCCCGTTTACCTGACCTCGGCTTGTTTCTTGACCACATTTTTACCTCTGATTCTGTACCGCGTTCCTGTCCACGCTTTGACCCTTATTCTTCCGGCTTCCGATTCATGGCTTTGACATACCCATACCATTACCAACCCAGACTGATTGACTATGCGTTCCCCTGACGGCCCTGCACTTAGTAGCGTAGGGTCTGTTGTCCAGTTGGGGTCTGCCATCTAGGACAGCATGCCGAGTAGGTAGGGCCAGTTGGATGGGTGGCAGTCAGGGCCCACTGCACCTTCCCTGACATGACAGATTGGCATTGAATGTGTTATGCAGCTGATTACACAAAGGTTTAGTTGTGTAGAGAGAAAATGGCCTTATCAAATTCTGTTATAGATAGGCAGGTTTTCAGTCAGATAATCTATATCCTCAAAACTGTTTACTGAAAACAGTAGAGTTAGTATCCCAGGTCCCAGAGGAAGCCTACGCGAAATGCGTGTCGGGACTGTGTTCATACACGGCAGCCAGTACAGGTATGTGAGATTAGGTTAGATTGTTCATGGTTTCTATAGGATAATAGTTTAGCATATGTGTTTGGGGTGTATATTTTGTGTCACTTGATCTAGATTACTTGATTACTATCACCCCTTACTATTGAACATAGTTTGATAAGTGGATATCATGAACAGCCTTATTACAATTTTACATTTTGTTTTATTTGAAAGAAATCTGCACCCATCCATATCTGTTTTTTATTGGCTTCTGTGTAACCCTGTTCAGTTACAAATTGGTGTGTTTTCACTTTTTATGTATTATTTAATAAAGTTAATTTGTTTTAGTCAGTATTTGTTTTGTGTAGTTACTTCTAGTTATGAGCCTGTTGTTGATCCGTCTCCATGTTTGTCTCAAATAGAACATTTAAAGCATCAGTTACTCAGACAGAGTGCTGTGGTTGCTACATTTAATATGTCTTTGTATAATGATGTTGGTGATTGGAACGACATAGAGGAAGAAAATAGTGATCATTTTTGTGTTTATAATGGCACCGATTAGCACAGAAAGGCAAGTGGATTCCATGCTTCTGACTATTTCAGTCTGCGGGCAGATTGCTAGATCTATTGTTACTAATTGCTCCCAAACTCTTATTATCAATTCCCATCCAGCAAGCTCGGCCTAGAAAAATGTTGTATCCATCACTCCTGTTGAAGAGTTCAAGAAAGATGGATGCAATAGACCTGTAATATTTGCTGA
>JAODAL010041378.1:0-35936 GCA_025379985.1 Phyllomedusa bahiana | reverse complement strand
GGGCCCCTGGGGGGGAGGCCATTTTAGTATACCCTGTGGCGATCTCGGGGTGTTTGGGTCTTCTGGGCACTACGTGGGAGGTATTTCTCCATTAGGGAGTAGAACAGACAGGCCCGTGGGGGGGTTTTGAGCCCCTCTGGACGCCAGGCGGGTCCACTGCGCTAGTAACAGGAGAAGGCCCGGCCGGCGGGTCGCCCCCATCAGCGTCCCCTTGTTTTGTGCGGCAGGACAGCTTAGAGGGCCCTCCTTTGCAGGCAGGCTGTTTGTTCCGGGTAACTATGTGCAGGCAGCCGGGGTTATGCCGTCACGCCGGCCAGCCGGGGCCGTATCCTGGGGCCCCACCCCTCCGGGAGTTTATCAGTCCTTGGGGTTATTCTGGGGCAGGGGAGAACTCCTTACCCCAGTTCCAGCGTGACATCCGAGGAGACGTCTTCCTGCTGCTGCTGGTGCGCGCCGTTTTCTAGGCTGCCCCACTTTGGGAAGCAAGCGGCCCGGAGGGGTCACGTAAACCCGCGGCGGGTGAGTCGGATCGGGAAGGCGGAGTCCGCGGTGCGAGCGGTCCGTGCCGGGCAGTGTGCCCAGGTGTTCGGGCGGTCTATTCCCGCTATGATCGGTCGGTCTGCGCTGTTTGACACAGCTAGTGTCGCTCTAAAAGCCGGCGGGCGCGGGGAGCCGACTCTCACCGCGTCCGCAGGCGCCGGCGCCGGAACCGGCAGTCCGTGTCTGATGGGTTAAACAGCGCCGGCGGGCGGAGCCACCCGCCGGCACTGTTACTGCCGGGTGTTAGTGGCGATTTGCCGCTAACACCCGGCGGCTGCCCGGGGGGGGGGGGGGGGTGTCTCGAAGCGATCCCCCTGCAAAGCCCCTTAGCGGCCCTGGGACGTACTCATACGCCCAAGGTCGTTAAGGGGTTAAAGGTGGCAATTTGGGGTATTTAGTATGTAGAAGTACTTGCGGATGCCGAGGGAGCATCAGCTCTCTCTCCAGCTCCCAATTAGAGAAACGAGAGGACCCCTCGACCCAGTCTATCATGTGTCTGGCCAGACAGGCCAAATTATATCCTCTAACGTCTGGCAGATTTAGTCCCCCCGCCTTGATTAGTAATATTAACTTGTGCAAGGCAATCCGAGGCTTTTTCCTTGCCCAAATAAAACTAGAAAAGCAGGAGTTAAGTTTATTGATGTCCGTATGTTTGAGCAGGAATGGTAGGGTCTGTAGGGGATACAGTAGTTTCGGGAAGCATGTCATCTTTATAGCGTGACATCGCCCTACAAGTGACAGCGGTAATGAGGTCCAGCGCTTGAGATCTAGAGAGATTTTATTCATGAGAGGAGGGATGTTTAGTTTGTACACAGAGTCTGGGGTCCGGCCAATTTTGATGCCTAAGTAGGTTATGTATTCTGAAACCCGGGTTATGCCCAGATCCAAGCTATCCCAACGTGTCTGTGGCAATTTGTGGCCAATTTCTATTAACTCACTTTTGGACACGTTTACCCTGTACCCTGATAAACTGACGAAATAATGTAGGGTGTCTATAACCCTGGGGAGTTAGACCAGGGGATCGGACATGAATAGTATGAGGTCGTCAGCAAATAAGGCCGTCTTCACCACCCTGTCTCCCACCCGGATTCCCGAGAAAAGATCGAAATCTTCTAGCAGTCTCGCGAGGGGCTCCAGGGCCAGGTTAAAAAGGAGGGGGATAATGGGCATCCCTGTCTCGTTCCCTTCTGTAAGGGAATTTTTGGTGAGAGGAAGCCTGGAGTGTGGATTTGGGCTGTGGGCGAATCATAAATTGCTGATAAAAAAGACCTAAACAACCCCGTGATTCCCATGGAGTCCAGGACAAACCACAACCAGTCCCAGCGCACGTTGTCGAAGGCCTTTTCTGGATCCAATGCCACCAGAACCGGCTGCTCTCCTGGCAATGGTTTGTGTCGGACCCTCTCTAGAACCACGAGTACCTTTCTAATGTTGCCCACCGCTGCTCTTCCCTTGATAAAACCCTTTTGGGAAGGCCCAATCAAGTATGGCATATAGATCGCCAGGCGGTCAGCCAAGATTTTGGATAGGATCTTTTGATCAATATCAATTAGAGATATAGGCCTATAAGAGGCGGGGAGTAATGGGTCTTTACCTTTTTTGGGGAGAATCTTAATATAGGCATTCTTTGATTCTGGGCGCACCGTCCCATTATGTAAGATCGAATTATAGTGATCAGCGAGGATAGGTGCGATCTGGTTGACCAAAATCTTACATAGTTCTCCTGAGAACCTGTCAGGCTCCGGCGCCTTCCCTGCCTTCAAGTGACGGATAGCCGCCTTAACCTCCTCCTTGGATATGTCTGCGTTCAGTTCTTCCCTCTGGGAAGCTGAGAGGCCTGGCAGTTTAATCCTGGAGAGAAAGTTCTGCCCATCAGATACATTTAGTCGTCCCTCAGAAGAGTAAAGCGAAGCATAGATTTGCCTAAGGGTCCCATTTATCTGTAGGGGATCGGTGGTGATATTGCCCTCTGACGGCGCTCTACAAACCTCTATATTGTTCTTAATATATTATTTTGTATTCTGTTATTTACATTTAAAATTTGAAGAAAACCAAATAAAATATGTTTTAAAAAAAAAAAAATATTGCCCTCTGGCGTGCGAAGAGCCTGGATGTGAGAGGGTTTGTAGATCCCCTTTAATAGCCTGAAAAGGAGTCTCCCTGACTTGTTTCCATACCTGAAGAAAGTGGAGTGTAGATGTGCCCTATGCACTTCCTCCCTACGGTCTGCCCAAAGATCAAACTCCCGTTTGGCCTTTTCCCAATCCCACTTTGATGAGTCAGAATTGTCCTCAAGAAAGGTCCTGTAGGTCTCTCTAGCCCTCTCTGAGGCTTTTAAGTAAGTATCCTTTAACTTGCTTTTTTAGGATGAGGTATAGGCTATATCCTTGGCCCTAAGAACCGCCTTTGCCGTCGCCCAGTAAAGCGATGGATCATCTTGATGTGCTATATTATCCGAGGTAAAGGACATCCACCATCCCTTAACCAACTCCGCAAAGCTGTCCGTCCCAGCCAGGTACGAGGGAACTTCCAAATGAAGTCCGAGCCCCTGGGAAAAGATTCCGCCATCTCCAAGGAGATCAGGGAGTGGTCAGGGATGACCATTTCCAGTATACCAGCATGCTCAATTCTGGGTTGGAGGGCGTCAGAGACCAGTATGGAGTCTAACCTTGACTATGATTGGTGAACCGGGGAGTAATAGGTATAGTCTCGTTCCTCTCCAACAATCATGGAGATTAATGGCCTCCACCAGGTGGCGCAGGACTCCCTTCCCTGCTGGGTGAGTACCTTTTTTACCCGGATGGTTTGCTGCCCCTCCCCGTCTGTCTTCTGCTGCTTCCAGGACCGCGTTCATGTCTCCCCCAACAATTTGGCATTGAGTCTGGTCGGTGTAGATCCTATCCTCCAACTCCCTAAAAAATTACCGATTCTGGCCATTAGGCCCATAGATATTAAAAATGCAAAGATCACAACCCCCCACTTAACTACCAAGTGTGACACCCTTCCTTCAGAGTCATGTACGTGTGAAACTAGTTCAAACGGGAAATTTTTGTGGATGAGGGTGACTACCCCCGCCTTACCATTCTCAGAGGGAGACCCTAAAGCATGTCCCACCCACAGCTTCTCCAACCGCTTAATGTCATCAGCCTGCAAGTGTGATTCTTGTAGGAGAACCACATCGGGGGCGAAGTCTCTTTAGATGTCGGATCACCCTCATCCGTTTATTCGGGAAACGGAGCCCCTTTATGTTCCAGGCGATGATCCGCATACAAAGAGCTTCCCCATAGGGCCTGCGTATATCACCGAGTACCAGCCTGGTCCCAAGTTTTGTGAACTCTGAGGCAGATTTAAAAGATTGTACAGAAGAGAGTTGGACACATCGCATACATAGAAAAGTGGTCAAAAAACGTAACTGACATATAAACCAAAAGAACACTTGCCAACCGGCAAGAATGGAAAATGACGCCGAAGGAAAGCAGCTATTTTCTCCTCCTTCCTTGCGTAACAGTGACTTCCTTTTTTCCGTCTGCATAAGGGCACGGCTTCAACCACCCCATCGCCCCCTCACCCGCCGACCCACATGGTAGTACTGGAACTTATCACAATGGCCTGTGAAACATTTATGCATATAAAATACTTCAGTAGGGGCACAAGACTACCTGCCCACACATCAATTTGTCCTTGTGGCATCACCGTAGAACCCACGCCTCCCCAACCCCAAAACCTGAATCTAGTCGAGCAGGGACAGCCGATCTCCTCAGTCCGGGGTAGAGTCCCGCTGGCGTCCCTGTCTCGGCTGCTGGAATGCCTTAGGAGAACGTGGGGGTGGAGATGGTGAGCGGGTCCAGGGAGCGTCCCTTTGTCGTTTCTTGGTGGTCCCGTAAGCAACAGTGGCAGTCTCCGCCGGCGACCGTTGCGATTTAGAAGTAGGAGCCTCCCTGGGGTTCAGGAGATCACGAAGGTCTTCCTCCGCCTCTGTAGCTGAATTGAAGAACCTGGGGGGGGCCCTCTGGGTCCAGAACCTTGAGAGTGGCGGGGTACAGGATTTGGAAACGGATCTTCCGCTGGAACAGGGCTATACAGATTCTGCTGAATGCCCGTCGCCTCTGAGAAACGTCCGCCGAAAAATCTTCAAAAAGCAGGACTTTATGACCCTGGAGGAGTAGTGGCTTGTTAAGCCTGCGATATGCTCTCAGGATTTCAGCCTTGTCATTAAAGTCGCGAAACTTCATGATCACCGTCCGGCGTTGTTGAGATTTGGTAGCTTGAGATGCCTGTCCTCTGGGCCCACACGATGTATTCTTTCAATACGGCATCCATGAGCAATGCCCAGGGCTGGAGGCAATTCCTCCTGACAGAGCGGTTGCAAGTCACGTTGTCTGAACGATTCAGGGAGACCCACTAGCCGCAGGTTGCTCCGTCTGGAGCGATTTTCAAGGTCTTCAATGCGGTCTTGTTGCACTAATTGGGCCTTGGCACAAAGCTTCAAGCGGGCATTCAGGGCGCTGTTATCTGTCTCCAAGTCATTTATTCTAGGTTCCAACTCCTCCAACCTGGCAGAGTGGGCATGAACGTCCTGTTGTATTTTCATTAGAGAGGCCCGGATGGTGGATTCCAAGGCCGCCTGCAAGTCTGGGGCTATTTGTCTGGCCACTTCTGTAGCCAGCAGCTTGTAGTTAATGGCAAGATTACCGACAGTGTCCTGCGAGGGCTGAGATCCTATCTGATAGCCTGCAAGCTCCATGTCTCCCCTGTTGCTGCTGTCACTGCTCTGCTCTTCCTCCTGTGCCGAGCCAGAGGACGCCATTTTGTGTGGAACTTGTGGAAGCTCGCGTGTTGCACCGGATTTCTGGGCGCTGCGGAGCAAATATTTCTCCATGGGAGACTGGAGCGGCCTGTGCGTGGTAGAAGCCGTATCCCCTCTGGATGTTCAGCATGTTCAGCGTATGGGTGGTGGAAATGGCCTGTCAATGCTGCTGTAGGGGCTGTGTGGGCCCGTACTATATGTGGCAGATCCGTAGCCAGTAGCCACGTGGCTTGCAAGGTCAGCCCATGGCAGTTGGTGCAGAGCAGTATGCGGACCCTTTGGGGCAGAAGGCCCTGTGCGGTGAGCAGGCCGCAACAGGTGTCTCCCCCTTGGGCGCAGATAGTCCCCTGAGGCTGAGCGCAGCTAGATGCGCACGTCCCGCAGTGTCCCACAGTGTAAGCCCTCGGGCGATAAGCTGGCCCGCCGCGGCAAGTGTCCCCTTACTGTGCTACGGGGAGTCCGTGTCTGCAGGCCTCCTCAGGAGGGCGGGCCGTCCCCCGGCGCTGCACGCGGTCAGGAACAGGCGGTGCGCGGCGGGAAATCTCTTTCAGATGCGGGCGGTTCACGGTTTGTGTGGTAGCCCGATACGTGGGCAAGCCGCTGCGGGTGATTTCGGCCGGTCTGCGCTGTATGGAACAGCTCGTGCGGGTCTGGATGTCGGCGGGCGTGGGGAGCCGATCCGCTCTACCTCCTCATGCGCCGGCGCCGGAACCGGAAGTCTGTACATCATCTTTAAAAGAGGCTTCTTTCTGTGACAACAGCCATGCAGACCAATGCAGTGTGCGGTGTATGGTCTAAGCACTGGCAGGCTGACCCCTCATCCCTGTAACCTCTGCAGCATCTTTATGTAGAGCAACAATTCTTTTTTTAAGATCTTCAGACAGTTCTTTGCCATGAGCGACCATGTTGAACTTCCAGTGACCAGTAGGAGAGAGTGTGCAATTGATAACACCAAATTTAACACTCTTGCTTCCTATTCACAACGGAGACCTTGTAACACTAACGAGTCACATGACACCATGGATGGAAAATGGCAAACTGGCCACAGTTTGTCCGTTGTCTCTTAGGGGTGTCCTCACTTTTGTCCCCATAGACATCGATACTGTGAGTTATTCCCCTGTGATACAAGCCGGGCACGGACTACTTTTCATTGTATCACTTAGGGGTGTCCTCACTTTTGCGGTCTCTTAGAGGTGTCCTCACTTTTGTCCCCACAGACATTGATGCTGTGAGTTCTTTCCTGTGATGCAAGCTGTGCACTGACTACTTTATGTGACGGCTGGGTAGTGGATCCGCCGGACCACCGCAAGCGATGGTAGTTAAGCCACGCCAGGGAACGGAATCTAAGTAGCCCGGTTTTCCCCAGAGCCCGCTGCAAAGCGGGATGGACTTGCTTGTGGCGTGAGGCTACCAGGTCGTCCCCCCTGCCCTGACTTCTTGCGATGGGCGGCCGAGGTGCAGGTGGTACAGAATCGTAGTCCGAGAATCGTAGTCGTGGGCAGGCAAATGTCAGGGCCCAGGCGGCAATGGTTCGTGTCGGACGGAAAACGGGGCAGGCGGCAATGGTTCGGAGTCGGGAAACGTAGCGAGAGGCTGGTACACGGTAAAGCAGGAATACACTTTAAGGAACGTTTTTCTCTATGGCTCGGGCAACGTAGATCCAGCAGGGAAGTGACGTGGGTGCAACCACTTATATAGGAACAGCGCCCGGTAATTACCCAATTACCGGTGCACTCTCCCTTTAAAATTCATGCCCCCATCTCGCTCCGGCGGCAGGGGACGAGGAACCGGACGGGGGCGAGGCCAGGTGAGTGGATGGAAGGGGTGGCGCCGCGGCCGGCCGTGCGGCCCGCGGCGCCCCCCGTCCACGCCGGGGACCCGTTATGGGGAACGCGGGTGCGACCGCGGTCCGTGGCCCGGGCCGCGGCGCAACCCGTTACACTTTACATTATATCACTTAGGGGTGTCCTCACTTTTGCTGTCTCTTAGGGGTGTCCTCACTTTTGCCCCCATAGACATTGATACTGTGACTACTTTACATTGTATCAGGGTCACATCCTCAGTGTTGTTCCAGAAAAAGAGATAATACAATCTTTACACAAATGTGAGGGGTGTACTGACTATTGTGAGATACTGTATATACATCATCATACACCTTAACATTCCCCGTCAAAATACACTACTTTTCCGCCGTCATACACACCCCCTATACACAGTCAAAATAACCGGGATATCCTAGCCGAACTTTCCCCCCCAAAACCTCCATTGGTTACAGTTGCGGATTTAAAGCATCCAATCCCTCGGAATAGCTAAACACTAGCCGGATTACAGGAGCCCCCCCCCCCCCCCCCCCCCAATCACTCACTTTGTATAGAGCTGCTCCATCGGCGTCTGCACAGTGTCCAGGAATCCGGCCCAGACGGAGACCCCGCTCGCCCGCAGCTCTGACGCCAGCCCCTGGCAAACCTGAGGGAGGGACCCCGGAAATATAATGTGCTAAGAATCCTATCCAATAATGCAGAATATCTGTGAGATCATCTATGTACCGGCCGCAACTCCCCCGCCGGGCCCTTCCCCAAATCCACAGCCACTTTAACGGGGGCCAAACTTGGATGAATCCTCAGCACCTGAAATACAGAGGGAAAGTCTATAATATCATAGTGAGAAGAGCGGTGTCCTGGTGTATATACAGCGTACGGTATAATGACACAACACTGACCCTACACCGCCATCCCCTCCCCACGCTGACCCTACACCGCCATCCCCTCCCCACGCTGACCCTACACCGCCATCCCCTCCCCACACTGACCCACCACCGCCATTTCCCCCTTCCCACACTGACCCTACAACCGCCATCCCCCCCCACCACTGACCCTAAAACCCGCCATCCCCTCCCCACGCTGACCCTACACCGCCATCCCCTCCCCACACACTGACCCTACACCGCCATCCCCTTCCCACACTGACCCCACACCGCCATCCCCTCCCCACGCTGACCCCACACCGCCCTCCCCTCCCCACACACTGACCCTACACCGCCATCCCCTCCCCACACGCTGACCCTACACCGCCATCCCCTACCCACACACTGACCCTACAGCGCCCTCCCCTCCCACACCCGACCCACACCGCCATCCCCTCCCAAAAACTGACCCTACAACCCATCCCCCTCCCACGCGCCCTACACCGCCATCCCCTCCCCACACTGACCTAAACCCCATCCTTCTCCCCACACTGACCCTACAACCGCCATCCCCCCCACCTGACCCTACACGCCATCCCTCCCCACCTGACCTACAAACCCCCAACCCCTCCCCAGACTGACCCCACACCGCCATCACCCTCCCCACGCTGACCCTACACCGCAATCCCCTCCCACAACACTGACCCTACACCGCCAATTCCCCTCCCCACCTGACCCTACAACCCCCAATCCCCTTCCCACACTGACCCCACACCGCAAACACTCCCCGCACACCGCCCTACACACGCCATCCCCTCCCCACACTGCCCTACACCGCCATCCTCCCCACCTGACCCTACAAAACCGCCATCCCCTCCCCACGCTGACCCTACACCGCCATCCCCTCCCCACACACTAACCCAACACCGCCATCCCCTCCCCCACCTAAACCCCACACCGCCACCCCTCCCCACCTGACCCTACACCCCCCATCCCCTCCCCACCTACCCAACCGCCATCCCCTACCCACGCTGACCCTACACCGCCATCCCCTCCCCACGCTGACCCTACACCGCCATCCCCTCCCCACACACTAACCCTACACCGCCATCCCCTCCCCACACGCTGACCCTACACCGCCATCCCCTCCCCACACGCTGACCCTACACCGCCATCCCCTCCCCACGCTGACCCTACACCGCCATCCCCTCCCCACACTAACCCTACACCGCCATCCCCCTCCCCCACACACCACGCCCTACCCTACAACAACCCGCCATCCCCTCCCACGTGACCCTACACCGACATCTCCTCCCCAACACCTGACCCTACACCGCCATCCCCTCCACACGCTGACCCTACACCGCCATCCCCACCCCACACACTGACCCTAAAAAACCGCATCCCCCTCCCCACACCTAACCCACACCGCCATCCCCTCCCCACACACTGACCCTACACCGCCCTCACCTCCCCACACACTGACCCTACCGCGACATCCCCCCCACACGCTGACCCTACACCGCCATCCCCTCCCCACACGCTGACCCTACACACCAATCCCCCCCACACACCTACACCGCCATCCCCTCCCCACACTCACCCTACACCGCCATCCCCTCCACACGCTGACCCTACACCGCCATCCCCTCCCCACACACTGACCCTACACCGCCATCCCCTCCCCACACACTAACCCTACACCGCCATCCCCTCCCCACACACTGACCCTACACCGCCATCCCCTCCCCACACACTGACCCTACACCGCCATCCCCTCCCCACACACTGACCCTACACCGCCATCCCCTCCCCACACTGACCCTACACCGCCATCCCCTCCCCACACACTGACCCTACACCGCCATCCCCTCCCCACACACTGACCCTACACCGCCATCCCCTCCCCCCACCACAAACCCCACAAACCGCCATCCCCTCCCACACGACCTACAGACCCCTCCCAACGCCCTACCCCCTCCCACACACACTGACCCTACACCGCCATCCCCTCCCCACACTGACCCTACACCGCCATCCCCTCCCCACACACTAACCCTACACCGCCATCCCCTCCCCCACACTAAACCCTACAAACCCCCATCCCCTCCACACACGACCCTACAAAACCCAAACCCCTCCCCACACTGACCCTACACCGCCATCCCCTCCACACACTGACCCTACACCGCCATCCCCTCCACACACTGACCCTACACCGCCATCCCCTCCACACACTGACCCTACACCGCCATCCCCTCCCCACACTGACCCTACACCGCCATCCCCTCCCCACACACTGACCCTACACCGCCATCCCCTCCCCACACACTGACCCTACACCGCCATCCCCTCCCCACACACTGACCCTACACCGCCATCCCCTCCCCACACTGACCCTACACCGCCATCCCCTCCCCACGCTGACCCTACACCGCCATCCCCTCCCCACGCTGACCCTACACCAACACCCCATCCCCTCCCCACACTGGGCCCTACACCGCCATCCCCTCCACACACTGACCCTACACCGCCATCCCCTCCCCACACTGACCCTACACCGCCATCCCCTCCCCACACACTGACCCTACACCGCCATCCCCTCCCCACACTGACCCTACACCGCCATCCCCTCCACACACTGACCCTACACCGCCATCCCCTCCCCACACACTGACCCTACACCACCATCCCCTCCCCACACTGACCCTACACCGCCATCCCCTCCCCACACACTGACCCTACACCGCCATCCCCTCCCCACGCTGACCCTACACCGCCATCCCCTCCCCACACTGACCCTACACCGCAATCCCCTCCCCACGCCGTCCCTACACCGCCATCCCCTCCCCACGCTGACCCTACACCGCCATCCCCTCCCCACACAGACCCAACACCGCCATCCTCTCCCCACACACTGACCCTACACCGCCCTCCCCTCCCCACACTGACCCTACACCGCCCTCCCCTCCACACACTGACCCTACACCGCCATCCCCTCCCCACACTGACCCTACAACCCTACAACCCGCATCCCCTCCCCACCACTGACCCTACACCGCCATCCCCTTTCCCCCAAAACGACCCCTACACCGCCATCCCTCCCACACTGACCCTACACCTCCCATTCCCCTCCCCACACTGACCCTACAAAAACCCCCCATCCCCCCCACCCCACGACCCTACAAAACCGGCCATCCCCTCCCCCACACTGACCCTACACCGCCATCCCCTCCCCACACACTAACCCTACACCGCCATCCCCTCCCCACAAAACCCGACCCTACTCCGCCATCCCCTCCCCACACACTGACCCTACACCGCCATCCCCTCCCCCACACTGACCCTACACCGCCATCCCCACACACTGACCCTACAAACCCCCATCCCCTCCCCACAACTGACCCTACAAAACCCCCATCCCCTCCCCACACACAAACCCTACCACCGCCATCCCCTCCACCACACGCTGAAACCCCACACACCGCCATCACCCTCCCCACACTCAAACCCCACACACCGCCATCCCCTCCCCACACTGACCCTACACCGCCATCCCCTCCCCACACTGACCCTACACCGCCATCCCCTCCCCACACTGACCCTACACCGCCATCCCCTCCCCACACACTGACCCTACACCGCCATCCCCTCCCCACACTGACCCTACACCGCCATCCCCTCCCCACACACTGACCCTACACCGCCATCCCCTCCACACGCTGACCCTACACCGCCATCCCCTCCCCACACTAACCCTACACCGCCATCCCCTCCCCACGCCATCCCTACACCGCCATCCCCTCCACACACTGACCCTACACCGCCATCCCCTCCCCACACTGACCCTACACCGCCATCCCCTCCCCACACACTGACCCTAAAAACCGCCATCCCCTCCACCATGAGTAAAACAGTGACAATACCGTCCTCGGCGCTCCTTCCCCGCGTGTTGGGTTCTCCGTCCCCTGAAGCATCATCGTAGGCCCTAACCGCTCCAGGTCCCGCTCAAAAGCACGGTGGATCACAGACTTCCTGCCGTCCCGACCCTGAGGAAGGAATTGTGAAAAGACTCAGCCTCTGGCCACAGAGAAACTGAACCAGAAACGTCCTTTAATCCGGCTCAACTCCATATTCAAAACAGAAAAATATCCGCCTTACAGCTGAAGCAAAAACCCCCCATTCCCACCTCCAGCAAATGCCACACTACAAGCATCAACTCCCGAAAAATCCCACACCCGCCAAAAATGCCCCCCTCACACAACTCCTAACCGCACCTGCCACAAATCCCCACAGCAGCAACCCGATAACCCACCTGACCACAAATCCCCCATCAGCACAACTCCATTTAATCCGGTCCACCTTGGGTTTTCCCAGGTCAAAATTGCCCCGCCCTCAGCCCGCAAATCCGATAATCTCGTCCCCCCCTGCAGAAAATTTTCGGGCCCTACAAGCAACAACTCCTTTTAATCCGGCACCGTCCAGCAAAGCGATCCGCCATCAGGCAGCAATAAATCCGATAAATCCGGCACCTGTCCACAAATGCCGCCATCCCGCAGCAACTCCGATAATAAAAAGGACCCTTCATCAAAGCCCCATCATCGGGGGAAAACCCGATAATCCGGCACCTGTCCAGCAAATGCCGCCCTCAGCACAACTCCGATAATCCGGCACCTGTCCAGCAAATGCCGCCATCAGCAGCAACTCCGATAATCCGGCACCTGTCCAGCGAATGCCGCCATCAGCAGCAACTCCGATAATCCGGCACCTGTCCAGCAAATGCCGACATCAGCAGCAGCTCCGATAATCCGGCACCTGTCAGCAAAACCGCCATCCCGCAGCAACTCCGATAATCCCGGGACCTGTCCAGCAAATGCCGCCCTCAGCAGCAACTCCGATAATCCGGCACCTGTCCAGCAAATGCCGCCATCAGCAGCAACTCCGATAATCCGGCACCTGACAAGCGAATACCGCCATAAGCAGCAACTCCGATAATCCGGCACCTGCCAGCAAGCCGCCTCATCAGCAAACTCCGATAATCCGGCACCTGTCCAGCAAATGCTGCCATCAGCAGCAACTCCGATAATCCGGCACCTGTCCAGCAAATGCCGCCATCAGCATCAACTCCGATAATCCGGCACCTGTCCAGCAAATGCCGCCATCAGCAGCAACTCCGATAATCCGGCACCTGTCCAGCAAATGCTGCCATCAGCAGCAACTCCGATAATCCGGCCAAAATGTCCAGCAATGCCGCCATCAGAAGCAACTCCGATAATCCGCACCTGTCCCAGCAAATGCCCCATCAGCAGCAACTCCGATAATCCCGGGCCCCCTGTCCAGCAAAATGCCGCATCAGCAGCAACTCCGATAAAAACCGGCACCTGTCCAACAAATGCCGCCATCAGCAACAATCCCATAATCCGGCACCTGTCCAGCAAATGCGCCATCAGCACACTCCGATAATCCGGCACCTGTCCACAAATGCCGCCATCAGCAGCAACTCCGATAATCCGCACCTGTCCAGCAAATGCCGCCCTCAGCAGCAACTCCATAAAACCGCACCTGTCCAGCAAATGCCGCCATCAGCAGCAACTCCGATAATCCGGCACCTGTCCAGCAAATGCCGCCATCAGCAGCAACTCCGATAATCCAGAAGCCGTCACCGATGCCGGATTAAAGGAATTGTACCGCTCGATAGTCCAACACCCGTCAAAATCACATTAAAGGGACTCAGCCCTCTCCCTTTCTGGTAATCCGGCACGTGACGGGACGAGAGGACGAATGACGTTTTTAGGATGTAACTCCGCCCTACAAAAGGGGGATATAAAGCACATTACTGCATCTATATGTCATCTTGAAGTCGTTTTACGGATTTTAGCGCTAATAAAGTTATCTTGCGTTTGTTGCCAAAAATACGTTTTTTACGGATTTTGGCCCTTAAGTCCATTTTTTTTACGGATTTTGGTGGTAAGATCTGCATTTTTACGGCGTTTGGCGCTAATAATGTTATCTCACATTTGTCGCCAAAAATACGTTTTTTAACAGATTTTGGCCCTAAAGTCCATTTTTTACCGGATTTTGGTGCTAAGATCTGCATTTTTATGGATTTGGGCGCTTATAAAGTTATCTCGCTTCTGATGCTAAGAATACGTTTTTTTACGGATTTTGGCGCCAGGATCCTTTTTTTTATGGATTTTGTCACTAAAATCATTCTCTTAACAGATTTTGGCGCTAATAAAGTTATCTCGCTTCTGACGTCAAAAATATGGGTTATTTTTTTTACATATTTTGGCGCTAAAATACTTTTCTTAACATATTTTGGCGCTAATATAGTCAAGAAAAGGATTTTAGCGCCAAAATCTGTAAAAAAAAAAAACAAACCTAATTTTTATCACTGAAGCGAGATAACTTTATTAGCGCCAAAATGTGTAAAGAAAAGGATTTTAGGGGCCCAAAAAACCGTAAAAAAAAAAAAAAAAGGATTCTTGCGCCCAAAACTGTAAAAAAACGCATTTTTGGCGTCAGAAGCGAGATAACTTTATTAGCGCCAAAATCCGTAAAAAAACCTTATTTTTGGTGTCAGAAGCGAGATAACTTTATTAGCACCAAAATATGTTAAGAAAAGGATTTTAGCGGCAAAATCCATAAAAAATGTATTTTTAGCGAAAAATATATGAATTGCGCAAAAATTGTTAGCGACCAAAGTGTGATCATTTTATTACGAATGGTACAGACAAGGACACATCAGACACTTGTCTGCAGATCTGATAATGTATAACCTTTGTTACACCCTCTATAGGGGGGACTTGGGTCTCCTGGGAGGGTTTTCATTGAAAAATCGTGGCAAAAACGCGGCAAAAGACGTCCGGCGCTTTCCATTGACTCCTGGAGTAAATTTTCTGCTCTGGTGTTTTTTAGAGCAAAAGACGAGCAGAAAAAAGCAGCTCAGTGCAGACAGCGGGAGGTTCTCACTATAGAGTCTATGGGAGATGATTACAGGCGTTTTTCCAGCGTTTTTAGAAAACGGACGGTTTTCTGTGCAGTGGAGACGGAGCCTAACAGCGCTGCATGCACACAGCTACGTACGTGGAGTCTGGCGGCGGTCCCAGCATGCATCTGTGTGAGGGCGGAGTCATCCATGGCGCGCAGCGTCTCCACCGCCTGCTTCCCCCAGGGGAAGTCGTAGTTTATCAGCACTGTCCTTGCTCCTTCCGGGTCCTGGTGGTCGCTGCTGCTGCTGAATCTGGATGGGACCTGAGCAAACTGGAAGGGGGGGGACACAGGTCACAGGTTATCAGAATTTGGAAGCCTCCCTCCCCCAGTGGTGCCCATGCAGCCACTCACCCTGCGCCACCACAGCAGCCTGTGCCGCAGCCAATAGTCGCGCCACTGCGACAACGTCTTTGCGGAGCTGAACCAGCAGAGCGAAGCCGCCGTCCTCTCTCCAGTCCTGAAGGGGGCAAACACATACACTGTCAGGGGCCCGAAACGCTACGCGGCCAGGGGCCCTAGAGCCAGACACAGGAACCAGCCGGGTCACCGCTCCATACAAGTTCTATGTGCAGAGTCCGAAAAAATCCAGCAATTCCCATCACGTTACGATTGAGAGCGCGCGGCTCGAAACGCGTCAACCGCTTTATTGCCCTACATCATGATGTCACTTTTTTAGATTGATTTTTTTCAATAAAGATTTTTTACTGGATTTTTTTCTAAGAATTTGACATAATGTGAGTCATAATCAAAAGCAACATTTGGTTTTGCACATCAAAAAAACTTTGTTTAAAAAAAGCACTATATACAGCAGCAATATATACATATATTCAAATAAAAAAAAAACAGTGGCACACTATGGACTAAAGAAACTATCTAAAGGGACAGGAATTTTGGAAAAAGCATTACTGCTAACTGGGATACATGGAAGAAAATTTTGAGGTTCTTAGTTCACACTTTTGGCCAAAAATGCTTAAGCCACCTCCCAATCTTCAAGGGGACCCCAAATGCAGGTGGGTCCTACGCTATTGTTACCTCTCTATTGGGTCCTGTTCAGACCAGCACACTTCACGGAGCGAAGATACCTGCTTCAAAGCACACTGCACTGATTTAAAACCTGAGAAGGTGGGTGGGGTGCAAAAACCAAAATGGAGGCCGCCACTCCTCCCTACATAAAGTCAAAAACAACATTTGGTTTTGCACATCAAAAAAACTTTGTTTAAAAAAAGCACTAATGCACACTGGTGTGGCAGCAATATATACATATATTCAAAAAAACAGTGGCACACTATGGACTAAAGAAACTATCAAAAGTGTGCTGGTCTGTACAGGACCCCAGAGAGAGGTCACAATAGCGTAGGACCCACCTTCATTTGGGGTCCCCTTGAAGATTGGGAGGTGGCTTAAGTATTTTTGGCCAAAAGTGTGAACTAAGAACCTCAAAATTTTCTTCCATGTATCCTAGTTAGCAGTAATGCTTTTTCCCTAATTCCTATGTCCCTTTTGATAGTTTCTTTAGTCCATAGTGTGCCACTGTTTTTTTGAATTTGAATATAATGTGAGTCATAGGCGGGATGAGATGACCCGTGTCTGCTCTCCCAAAACCCATCAACAGGAATTCGGTGCCGGAACCTGATTTCTGACCAAGGTCGGCTGCCAGTGCTGGCAAAAATCAGAAGCAGAGACTGGGCCCCCAGAGCTGAAACCGTAGGGGCCGCCAGCTGTCCTGTATATTAACTATTTTGCCATAGGCAAACAAACTCTATCAGTTCTCTATCTATAAAACACTAAAACGTAACTTTTATTATGTATAAGGCCGTGTTCACACGGCTTATTCCCGACGGATTTGTGCGCCATATTGAGCGCACAAATCCGCCGTGAAATAAGGGGCGGGGGGGGGGGGGCCGGAGCGCGGCGGGGGCGCCGCTCCCGGCCCCATAGACAATGCATTGTTTACGGCGCTCCGCGCCGTAAATAATGTGCATGTCACTTTTCTCCCCCCGCGGCGATTTGCCGAGCGGGGAGGAGCGACGGAATCCACTGTTCTTCTATGAGAGCAGTGGATTACCGTAATTTTCTGCCGCGGATTGGCACCGTACTGCAGGCAAATCCGGCCGCAGTACGGTGCCAATCCGCGGCAGAATAAGCCGTGTGAACGGGGCCTAACACTAAACTTCTATACTCACTATTTAAAAACCTGATTTCTAACCTCTCAATTTGTCCCTTTCTACTCCTGAAGGAAAAACTCCTTTTCTATTATCAAGTCTGGTGGAGCACCACCTATTAACAGGAAAGCCTTATATTACAGTAATTTACTAACTCCAGTACGGGATCCCAAGCCTCCTATTTGGGCAGTCATCCCTAATCTCATGGTAAGGACCTCTAGCCCCTGATGAAGCCAGTTTAGCTGGTGAAACATGTTGGGGAGGTCAGGCATGACATATTAAATTGTGATTTCTCACCTCTGTCTACAGTGTCACCCGCTGCAGAGGGTGTCACAAGGAAACCTTATATGTTTTATGTCCATTAGATTAGGGATGACTGCCCAAGTAGGGGGCTTGGGATCCCTTACTGGAGTTAGTAATTTGCTGTATATATAAGGTTTTCCTGTTAATAGGTGGTGTTCCACCAGACTTGACAATAGAAAAGGAGCTATTCCTTCCTTTAGAAGTAGAAAGGGTTAAATGGAGAGGTTAGAAATCAGGTTTTTAAATAGTGTGTATAGAGGTTAAGTGTTATACATAATAAAAGTTACGTTTTAGTGCTTTATAGATTGAGAAAAGAAATAGTTAAAGTTTGCCTAAGGCAAAATAGTAAATATAGTGATCAAAAGTCACTCTCTGGTCTCTTGCGAGATTCCCATTTTTTTTTTAGATTATTTGCCTGCTGTCCTGGCCTCAGCCCCAGCCCCCGTTACCCGGGCCTGAGTGTTACTCACCGAGCGATATGGGCGCCAACGTCTTGGAGATCTGGGACAGTATGGAAGCATTTCCCCACCTCGGCGACACCGAACGGCAGCTTGTGGTTCACCATGTCCAGGCAGGCGACATAGTGCAATAAGGCACCTGCAAGAGAAGGCGGCCATTTTACCAGACTCACACAACGACTATAATCTGCTCGACCACGTGAGGAAGCTGCAGCCTCCTGGATCCCTGCAGGGGGCAGCGCTGGGCAGGGAGCATTGGGGTGAACTGTGCTCACAAATGTTCCAATAGAGCCCACTCACATGCAGCCATGTAGACTGGGGGGTAGGGGATCAAGAGCGCCCACTGCTATGATCGATAGCTCCAGGTGAGGGGACCCCAATAATCATGGATCTGGTGCTACCAGTGACGACTGGCAGAGCATGCCCACTGCTTCCAATAGAGCCCACTCATGTGCAGCCATGTAGACTGAGGCTGAGGGGGCCAAGAGCGCGTCCCCTGCTATGATCGATAGCTCCAGGTGATGGGACCCCAATGATCATGGATCTGGTGCTACCAGTGATGACTGGCAGAGCATGCCCACTGCTTCCAATAGAGCCGACTCAATATAGCAAAGTAGACTGAGGTATAGGGGGTCAGAGCGCCCCCCTGCTATGATCGATAGCTCCAGGTGATGGGACCCCAATGATCATGGATCTGGTGCTACCAGTGATGACTGGCAGAGCATGCCCACTGCTTCCAATAGAGCCCACTCATGTGCAGCCATGTAGACTGAGGCTGAGGGGGCCAAGAGCGCCCCCTGCTATGATCTATAGCTCCAGGTGAGGGGACCCCAATAATCATGGATCTGGTGCTACCAGTGACGACTGGCAGAGCATGCCCACTATTTCCAATAGAGCCGACTCACATATAGCAAAGTAGACTGAGGTATAGGGGGTCAAGAGCGCCCACTGCTATGATCTATAGCTCCAGGTGAGGGGACCCCAATAATCATGGATTGGTGCTACCAGGGGACACTGGCAGAGCATGCCCACTGCTTCCAATAGAGAACACTCACATATAGCAAAGTAGACTGAGGTAGAGGGGGCCAAGAGCGCCCACTGCTATGATCTATAGCTCCAGGTGAGGGGACCCCAATGATCAAGGATCTGGTGCTACCAGTGACGACTGGCAGAGCATGCCCACTGCTTCCAATAGAGAACACTCACATATAGCAAAGTAGACTGAGGTATAGGGGGTCAAGAGCGCCCACTGCTATGATCGATAGCTCCAGGTGATGGGAAACCAATAATCATGGATCTAGTGCTACCAGTGATGACTGGCAGAGCATGCCCACTGCTTCCAATAGAGCCCATTCACATGCAGCCATGTAGACTGAGGTATAGGGGGTCAAGAGCGCCCACTGCTATGATCGATAGCTCCAGGTGATGGGACCCCAATAATCATGGATCTAGTGCTACAAGTGATGACTGGCAGAGCATGCCCACTGCTTCCAATAGAGCCCATTCACATGCAGCCATGTAGACTGAGGTATAGGGGGTCAAGAGCGCCCACTGCTATGATCGATAGCTCCAGGTGATGGGACCCCAATGATCATGGATCTGGTGCTACCAGTGATGACTGGCAGAGCATGCCCACTGCTTACAATAGATCCCATTCACATATAGCAAAGTAGACTGAGGTATAGGGGGTGAAGAGCGTCCCCCCTGCTATGATCTATAGGTCCAGGTGCTGGGACCCCAATGATCATGGATCAAACGTCACAACGGAGCACTACGGACGCCATTACAGCACAGGAACGTGACTGATCAGTCCATTATAAACCACAGCGCGCCCCCGCAGATTTCTGCAGCACGTTGTATACGGTGGATCCCAGTGAGGACTGCGCATCAATAACTGACGGACAAGTCAACGACTACAATTGGAGCAAACCCTCTGCTGTGTGAAGCATGACCTCTGCACAGACAAGGATGTTTCCATTCACTGACATCAAGCAGAGGTCTTGAGTTCTACAATGGCCTCCTTACCATGCAGGAGGTCCTGGCGCAGCGGGCTCTGTTGGCGCCCATCCCTGGGGCTATGATCAGGGCACTGCAGCAGGGTGTCGATGGGCAGGACCTGCTCGCGGCTCAGCGCCGCCATCTTCCACCACTCGTTTATCATGTTTTTCTTCATCTCGATGCCCAGGGGCCCGAGGCTGTGACACCCGCCCAGAACAGAGGCCGCGGTCAGCTCCCCCCAGTAAACGCCCGTTGATCCCAGAATAACGCAGTGTGCTACAGATATCAGAGCACATGTATAAGATAAAACAGAAAGGGTAAATAAGATATCCAGACCCCCACTGGCTAAGTTTATCCCCAGTGGGGGACCAGATATACGGCACAGTGTGATCAGAATAAACGCTTAATAAGATTAACAAAAGTGTGACCGAATAAAAGCGGGGCAATGGGTGGACTACCATAAACGCACCAGGGGGACTAGATATAAAAA
This sequence comes from Phyllomedusa bahiana, assembly GCA_025379985.1. Taxonomy (NCBI): domain Eukaryota; kingdom Metazoa; phylum Chordata; class Amphibia; order Anura; family Hylidae; genus Phyllomedusa; species Phyllomedusa bahiana. The sequence goes on along the minus strand of JAODAL010041378.1, from coordinate 15,502 downwards.
GGAACGGTGACTCAGAAAAAAACAGCGTGGGACTCAGATTTAAACCAGTGGACTCCAATAATAACAGCAGGGACTAAAATTTAAACCCCAGAGCAAGTTGATACAGTTTTAACAACGAAGTTTGACTACAATATAACAGAGGTGACTCGTATCAGCAGTGTGACCAGATTGCAGAAACGTGTGGCTACGATTAACCACTTTTATCAGATTAAACACCCCAGGGGCCGATGTTGAACGATAACAGCCGCCAGTTGGCCCCAGTATAACCGCCAGTGGGGACTACGTTTAAAAAAGCAGGTATACGTTCCCCCGCAGTTTTAACAAATTAACAGCGCCGTGTACTAAGATAAAAGACTGCACTTATCAGCACCATTGAAAGAAAAAAACAGCACGTTCCCTCAGAATTACGCATTTGCACAGATAAACACCCCAGGTGCTAAATTTTTAAAGCGCACATTGGCTAAGAATACCGGGGACAGATATAACACAGTGTGACTAAGATAAAAACAGCGTGGACTACAGATAAAACAGCACACAGTGTGATACAGTTAAAAAAGCAGCCATGTGACTACAGATATAACACAGTGTGACTCAGATATAACAGCAGGGACAATTTTGGTGGATACAGATATAAACACAATGTGCTACAGTATAACAGCAGCCAGTGTGACTACGAAAAAAACCCATTGACTACAGAAAAAACAGCAGTGTGACACAATATAACCAGAGTGTGCTAAAAAATATAACAGCAGCCTGTGATACGGAATAACGCGTGTGCTACAGATATAACCCGCGGGTTTTGGGGGCTAAGATATAACGCGTGTGACTACAGAATAACCAGCCATTACTACAGTATAACAGCAGGTGAACAGATAAACACCCAGTGTGACTACAGATAAACAGCAGCACATGTGACTACAGAATAACAGCAGAAGTTGGATACAGATATAACAGCAGTGTGATCCAATATAACGCAGCCAGTGTGACTACAGATATACCAGCAGCACAGTGTGATACAGATAAACAGCAGTGTGGACTACAGTTTAAAACAGAACAGTGTGACTAAGATATAACACAGTGTGACTACAGATAAAACAGATGTCTACGATACAGCAGCCATTTTGACTAAGGATATAAAGCCCCCAAATGTGACATAGCAGGTGGGGGCCCCACCAAAATATAGGACTGTGCTACGGGATATCGGGCAGTAGATTACAATAAAACAGCAGGCCATGTGACTAAGGGTTATAAACCCAGCATGTGAACTCAGGTATTACCAGCAGGATCGGTGCTACAGGATATCAGAGCAGCCATGTTCCCTAAGTTTTAAAAGCAGTAACGGGTTGGGGTGACCCCTCGTATAATAGGCCGGGTGTGACTAACAGGATATAACGCACACGGTGATACAAGATTAACAGAAAGGGACAGTGTGACATCAAAAAAATAACAGCCGCCCCAGTTGCTACAGATTTATAACGCAGTGTAAACTCAAATAATAACGGCAAGAAAACATTGGACAATCGACTAGTAAGCAGCTTAAAGGACAAGGGTTTTATTACACAAAAGAAAGTGTGCTAAAAGGTTAACCCAGCAGGGCGGCGGGGGTTGTGGACCCTCAGAAAAACACGCACAGGTGTCTCGGGAATCCAGGGACTAACAGATTTAACGCAGTTACTTAAAATTAACGGGGGAGCCCAGTGTGACACCCCGGATAAACAGCGGTGTGACCCCAGCATATAACGCCCCAGTGGACCTACGGGAAATTCACATTGACTCAGATAAACCCCAGCAAGTTGCCAAAACCAGAGATATAAAACCCCAGCGGGCCCGGTGGCTCCAGTATCAGCAGGTGACTCCAGTATAACGATGTGACCCGAATACCGCGTGTGAAAAAGAATAACACAGGCACCATAGGTGAACTCCCCAGATTCCTGAAACAGTGTACTACAATAGATAAACCCCCCATTTGACAACAGATTTAACAGAGTGTGACTACAGATATAACAACGAGTGTGACTACAGATATAAACGGGATGTGACTACAGAAATAACAGCAGTGTGACTACAGATATAACAAGCAGTGTGACTACAGATATCACAGCAGTGTGACTACAGTTTATAACAGCAGCCAGTGTGACTAAGATATACACAGCAAGTGTGACAAACGATATAACAGCAGGTGTGACTACAGATATAACAGCAGCAAAATTGTGACTACAGATATAACAGCAGTGTGACTACAGAATATAACAGCAGAGTTACTACAGAATAACACAGCACAGTGTGACTACAGATATAACACAGCACAGTGTGACTACAGATATAACAGCAGTGTGACTACAGATAAACAGCAGCACAGTGTGACTACAGATATAACAGCAGTGTACTACAGATATAACAGCAGCCAGTGTGACTACAGATATAACAGCAGTGTGACTACAGATATAAACAGCAGTGGGGACTACAGATATAACAGCAGCAATGGGATTTAAAAAACAATTGATGATAACAGCAGCACAGTGTGACTACAGATAAAAAACAGCAAGTGTGACAAACAGATATAACAGCAGCGCAGTGTGACTACAGATATAACAGCAGCACAGTGTGACTACAGATAAAACAGCAGTGTACTACAGATATAACAGCAGAAACAGTGGGACTACAGATATAACAGCAGTGTGACTACAGATATAACAGCAGGTGACTACAGATATAACAGCAGCACAGTGTGGACTACAGATATAACCCAGCATGTGACTACAGATAAAACCCAGCCAAGTGTGACTACAGATATAAAAGCACCCACAGTGTGACTACAGATATAACACAGCAGTGTGACTACAGATATAACAGCACAGTGTGACTACAGATATAACAGCAGCACAGTGTGATTACAGTTTATAACAGCAGTGTGACTACAGATATAACAGCAGTGTGCTACAGATTAAAAGCAGCACAGTGTGACTACAGATATAACGAGCAGTGTTGACTACAGATATAAAAAGCGCAGTGTGACTACATATAACAGCAGCACAGTGTGACTACAGATATAACAGCAGCACAGTGTGACTACAGAGAATAACACAGTGTGACTACAGATATAAAGCAGCACAGTGTGACTACAGATTAACACCAGACAGTGTGACTACAGATAATAACAGCAGCACAGTGTGACTACAATATAACAGCAGCGCACGTGTGACTACGATATAACAGCGAAAGTGTGGACACAGTTTATAACAGCAGTGTGACTCAGATATAACAGCCCAGTGTGACTACAATGATATACACAGCACAGGTGTGACTACAGGATAAACAGCAGTGTTGTGACTCATGACCATATAACAGGCATCTGTGACTACAGATATAACACCCCAGTGTGACTACAGATATAACAGCAGCACAAGTGTGACTACAGTATAATGCAGCACAGATGTGATACAGATATACGCTAGTGATCCCCAGATAACAGCACTGTGACTACAGATATAACGGCAGCAGTGGACTACCAGATATAACACAGCAAATGTGACTAACAGATATAACAGCAGCACAGTGTGACTACAGACATAACAGCGTGATGACTACAGATATAACAGCAGTGTGCCCTACAGATTAACACCGCAGTGTGACATACAGATATAACAGCAGCAGTGTGACTAAGATATAACAGCAGTGTGACTAAATAACAGCAGTGTGTGCCCTACCAGATATAACAGCAGATGTGACTACGATATAACAGCAGCGTGTGACTACAGATATAAAGCAGCACAGCGTGACTACAGATATAAGCACGAACAGTGTGACTACAGATATAACTGAGCACAATGTGACTACAATATAAACAGCAGTGTGACTACATAAACAAGCAGTGTGACTTACAGAATAACAGCAGCCAGGCAAAGAGGAACTACAGATTTTATAACAGGCACAGCAGTGTCTACAGATATAACAGCAGAGCAATGTGACTACAGATATAACAGCAGCACAGTGTGACTACAGATATAACAGAGTGGGAATACAGATATAACAGCAGTGTGGCTACAGATATAACAGCAGTGTGACACAGATAAACAGCAGTTTTGACTAACAGATATAACAGCAGCTGTGAACTACAGATATAACGCAGTGTGACTACAGATATAAACAGCAGCACAGTAGTACTACGATATAACAGCAGTGTGACTACAGATATAACAGCAGCACAGTGTGACTAAGATATAAACAGCAGCAAAAGTGTGACTACAGATATAACGCCAGTGTGACTACGATATAAAGCAGCCAGTGTGACTACAGATATAACAGCGGGTGTGACTACGATAAAACCCAGCAGCAGAGTGTGACTACAGATATAACAGCAGCACAGTGTGACTACAGACATAAAAAGCATGTGACTACAGATATAACACAGCACAGTGTGACTACAGTATAAACGCAGCATGTGACAACAGATATAACAGCATCACAGTGTTGAACTACAGATATAACAGCACGAGTGTGACTACAGATATAACAGTGCACGTGTGACTACAGATATAACAGCAACAGTGTGACTACAGATATAACAGCAGTGTTGACTACAGATATAACAGCAGCACATTTGTGACTACAGATATAAACAGCAGTGTGACTACAGATATAAAGCTGTGACACAAAAAACAGCAGTGTGACTACAGATATTAACAGCAGTGTGAACTACAGATATAACAGCCAGAAACAGTGTGACTACAGATATAACAGCACACAGTGTGACTACAGATATAACACCCATTGTGACTACAAATATAACAGCATTGTTAATACAAATATAAAAGAAGTGTGACTAAAGATATAACAGCAGCACAGTGTGACTACAAAATATAACACAGCACAGTGTGACTACAGATATAACAGCAGCGCAGTGTGACTACAGATATAACAGCAGCACAGTGTGACTACAGATATAACAGCAGCGCAGTGTGACTACAGATATAACAGCAGCGCAGTGTGACTACAGATATAACAGCAGTGTGTCTACAGATATAACAGCAGCGCAGTGTGACTACAGATATAACAGCAGTGTGACTACAGATATAACAGCAGCACAGTGTGACTACAGATATAACAGCAGTGTGACTACAGATATAACAGCAGCACAGTGTGACTACAGATATAACAGCAGTGTGACTACAGATATAACAGCAGTGTGACTACAGATATAACAGCAGTGTGACTACAGATATAACAGCAGCGCAGTGTGACTACAGATATAACAGCAGCACAATGTGACTACAGAATAACCAGCACGTGTGACTACAGACATAACCGCAGTGTGACTACAGATAAAAACAGCAGTGTGATACAGATATAACAGCAGTATGACTACAAATATAACAGCAGCAGTGACTACATATATAACAGCAGTGTGACTACAGATATAACAGCAGCACAGTGTGACTACAGATATAACAGCAGCACAGTGTGACTACATATATAACAGCAGTGCATGTGACTACATTTTTTACCGCAGCACCAGTGTAACTACAGATATAACAGCAGTGTGACTACAGATATAACAGCAGCGCAGTGTGACTACAGATATAACAGCAGTGTGACTACAGATATAACAGCAGCACAGTGTGACTACAGATATAACAGCAGCGCAGTGTGACTACAGATATAACAGCAGCACAGTGTGACTACAGATATAACAGCAGTGTGACTACAGATATAACAGCAGTGTGACTACAGATATAACAGCAGCACAGTGTGACTACAGATATAACAGCAGTGTGACTACAGATATAACAGCAGTGTGGCTACAGATATAACAGCAGTGTGGCTACAGATATAACAGCAGTGTGACTACAGATATAACAGCAGTGTGACTACAGATATAACAGCAGCACAGTGTGACTACAGATATAACAGCAGCACAGTGTGACTACAGATATAACAGCAGTGTGACTACAGATATAACAGCAGCACAGTGTGACTACAGATATAACAGCAGTGTGACTACAGATATAACAGCAGCACAGTGTGACTACAGATATAACAGCAGCACAGTGTGACAAACAGATAAAAACAGCTGTGTGACTACAGATAAAAACAGCAGTGTGACTACAGATATAACAGCAACACAGTGTACTACAGATATAACAAGCAGTGTGACTACAGATATAACAGCAGTGTGACTACATATATAACAGCAGCAAGTGTGACTACAGATATAACAGCAGTGTGACTACAGATATACACAGCAAGTGTGACTACAGATATAACAGCAGCACAGTGTGACACGATATAACAGCAGTGACTACAGATATAACAGCAGCACAGTGTGACTACAGATATAACAGCAGCACAGTGTGACTACAGATATAACAGCAGTGTGACTACAGATATAACAGCAGTGTGACTACAGATATAACAGCAGTGTGACTACAGATATAACAGCAGTAGTTGACTACAGATATAACAGCAGACACAGTGTTAACCTACAAGATATAACAGCAGTGTGACTACAGATATAAACAGCAGCCAGTGTGACTACAGAATAACAGCAGCACAGTGTGACTACAGATATAACAGCAGCACAGTGTGACTACAGATATAACAGCAGCACAGTGTGACTACAGATATAACAACAGTGTGACTACAGATATAACAGCAGTGTGACTACAGATATAACAGCAGCACAGTGTGACTACAGATATAACAGCAGCACAGTGTGACTACAGATATAACAGCAGTGTGACTACAGATATAACAGCAGTGTGACTACAGATATAACAGCAGCACAGTGTGACTACAGATATAACAGCAGCACAGTGTGACTACAGATATAACAGCAGTGTGACTACAGATATAACAGCAGTGTGACTACAGATATAACAGCAGCACAGTGTGACTACAGATATAACAGCAGCGCAGTGTGACTACAGATATAACAGCAGTGTGACTACAGATATAACAGCAGTGTGACTACAGATATAACAGCAGCACAGTGTGACTACAGATATAACAGCAGCACAGTGTGACTACAGATATAACAGCAGCACAGTGTGACTACAGATATAACAGCAGCACAGTGTGACTACAGATATAACAGCAGCACAGTGTGACTACAGATATAACAGCAGCACAGTGTGACTACAGATATAACAGCAGCACAGTGTGACTACAGATATAACAGCAGCACAGTGTGACTACAGATATAACAGCAGTGTGACTACAGATATAACAGCAGTGTGTGACTACAGATATAACAGCAGCACAGTGTGACTACAGATATAACAGCAGCACAGTGTGACTACAGATATAACAGCAGCACAGTGTGACTACAGATATAACAGCAGTGTGACTACAGATATAACAGCAGTGTGACTACAGATATAACAGCAGCACAGTGTGACTACAGATATAACAGCAGCACAGTGTGACTACAGATATAACAGCAGCACAGTGTGACTACAGATATAACAGCAGTGTGACTACAGATATAACAGCAGTGTGACTACAGATATAACAGCAGCACAGTGTGACTACAGATATAACAGCAGCACAGTGTGACTACAGATATAACAGCAGTGTGACTACAGATATAACAGCAGCACAGTGTGACTACAGATATAACAGCAGTGTGACTACAGATATAACAGCAGCACAGTGTGACTACAGATATAACAGCAGTGTGACTACAGATATAACAGCAGCACAGTGTGACTACAGATATAACAGCAGTGTGACTACAGATATAACAGCAGCACAGTGTGACTACAGATATAACAGCAGCACAGTGTGACTACAGATATAACAGCAGTGTGACTACAGATATAACAGCAGTGTGACTACAGATATAACAGCAGCACAGTGTGACTACAGATATAACAGCAGCACAGTGTGACTACAGATATAACAGCAGTGTGACTACAGATATAACAGCAGTGTGACTACAGATATAACAGCAGCACAGTGTGACTACAGATATAACAGCAGTGTGACTACAGATATAACAGCAGTGTGACTACAGATATAACAGCAGTGTGACTACAGATATAACAGCAGCACAGTGTGACTACAGATATAACAGCAGTGTGACTACAGATATAACAGCAGTGTGACTACAGATATAACAGCAGCGCAGTGTGACTACAGATATAACAGCAGCGCAGGTACCTGGACCTCGCCGGGATTATTTCTTCATACTGAACACAGTGATAAGAATCCACCTGTAATAGCCTTATAATGTAACTGGGGGGGGGTGGCTGACTGAATATCAGGGGCCATAAGACTGATGTTACAGTCAGCGGGGAGATATGAAGCCGGGTTTGTATGAGGGGATTTATTACATTTTCTTATAATGTCACAGTTTGGGGGGAGGTTATTATTGCCTTACACCGGTTTCCATGTGGACATCAGTGTCCTGTAATCTCTTATAACGTCACTGGTGGTGGAGTAATATAACACATATGAGGCGCTCTATAATATGCTTATAATGTTACAGTTGGGGGAAATTTCCCTATGATGTCACCGGTGTTAGAGTGATAAAATATGTATCAGATGATGTATAATATGGTTATAATGTTACAGCTGGGGGAGGGGAGGGTTTCCTTATAATGTCATCGGTGTTGGAGTGATATAACAGGTATGAGGCGCTCTATAATATGCTTATAATGTTACAGTTGGGGGAAATTTCCTTATGTCACCGGGGTTGGAGGGTAATAATATGCGTCATATGATGTATAATATTGTTATAATGTTACAGTTGGGGAGTCGTTTTGATGTCACCGGTGTTGGAGTGATATAATATGTATCAGATTATGTATAATATGGTTATAATGTTACAGTTGGGGAGTCCTTATGATGTCATCGGTGTTGAAGTGATATAATATGTATCAGATGATGTATAATATGGTTATAATGTCACAGTTGGGGGGGGGGTTGTTCCTTATAATGTCACCGGTTATATAACAGATATGAGGTGATATATAATATGGTTATAATGTTACAGTTGGGGGAAATTTCCTTATGATGTCACCGGTTGGAGTGATATAATATGTATCAGATGATGTATAATATGGTTATAATGTTACTGTTGGGGAGTCCTTATGATGTCACCGGTGTTGGAGTGATATAATATGTATCAGATGATGTATAATATGGTTATAATGTTACAGCTGGGGGGGAGGGAGGGGGGTTCCTTATAATGTCACCAGTGATATAACATGTGTGAGGTACTCTATAATATGGTTATAATGTTACAGCTTGGGGGGGTCCTTATGATGTCACCGGTGATATAACAGGTATGAGTTGATATATAATATGGTTATAAAATGTTACAGCTTGGGGGGGGGGGGGGTCCTTATAATGTCACCGGTGATATAACAGGTATGAGTTGATATATAATATGGTTATAATGTTACAGCTTGGGGGGGTCCTTATGATGTCATCGGTGATATAACAGGTATGAATTGATATATAATATGATTATAAAATGTTACAGTTTGGGGGGGGGGGGGTCCATATAAATTCACCAGTGATATAACAGGTATGAGTTGATATATAATATGGTTATAAAATGTTACAGCTTGGGGGGATCCTTATAATGTCACCGGTGCTATAACAGGTATGAGTTACTATATAATATGGTTATAATGTTACAGCTTGGAGGGGGGGAGGGTTCCTTATGATGTCACCGGTGTTGGAGTGATATCACTTCTGCCTCACTCCCCCGGTAGTCACTGTCCGGTCACCGCAGTGATGCCATTACGCGTGACGTCACTACACGTCAGATATAAGAGCGCTCATGGTTATACTCGGCGGGATAACTGGATCGGCCCGAGCGCGGCGCGCACACACCCGTCCTGACCTGCACACTCCCCGCCGCCTCCTTCATGTGCATTCAAAAGAGGCGGCACCTGTGCGTTCCAAGCCTCCAGCTCGTCATGCGTTCCAAGTCTACGTCATGCGTGCGTAGCGTCATTGCGTGACACGTCGTGCGTCCGGGCCCACGTCACGCGTGCTGAGGGCTTGCCCTTACTCTCCAGCGCGCATGCGCCCCCTATTCTACCATATTTGCTCAATTAGTGATACTCCTGAAGGAAATAGTGAGGAGATGAATGTGTGACCAGAGGGAGGGGAGAGGCCTGTGACCCCCAATGATTCTAGGAGTAGCAGCACCTCCTCTCCAATGTAACCTGTCCCCCCCATCTCACACTGACTATAGGGGTTGTCTGGCCACCAGTAAAGCAGAACTCCACATGCACCATAGTTGCCAACTTTTGAAAATGAAAAAGTAGGAGATTTTAGTGGGCGACGCGGCAAAAGTTTGCCTGACCACGCCCATCTTGACGGTATGCCACGCCCCTTCAAAAAGCCACACCCACTCCACCTAACTGCATAACGGCTTTGGAAGAAAGCCAGGTAGATGCCCTTATAGCCAGGTAGTAACCCCCATAAGCAGGTAGTGGCCCCTTACAGGCAGGGAAAATGCCCCTTGTAGCCAAGTAGATGCCCCCTCTGTAGCCAGGTAAAATGCCCCCCTTTGTTAGCCAGGTAGGTGCCCCCCCATTGTTGCTAGGTAGTGCCCCCATTGTTGCCAGGTAGTGCCCCCTCTGTTGCCAGGTAGATGTCCCCTCTGTTGCCAGGTAGATGTCCCCTCTGTTGCCAGGTAGTGCCCCCATTGTTGCCAGGTAGTGCCCCCATATAGCTAATAAAAATAAAATAATAAAATCCACTCACCTCACCAGGCTCCTGCAGCACGGCCGCTCCGGACGATCTCCTCAGCGGCGCAGGGGAAGTGAGAGCAGGGCCCGGCGTCACTCCCCTGCAGCCGCGCGTCACTTCCCCTGCACTGCTGACCTGTAGTGGGGGCGCCACACACCCCGGCGCCGGACATACAGGGGAGGAGGGAGGAGGGAGCGATCCCCCCTTCCTCCTCACTGCACAGCGAGACTCCGGGCGGGTGAAGCGGGCCAGCGGCCGCTTCACCCGCCTGTAGGAGCGGCCCGGGAGCGCCAGAGTAGCGCACTAGCGCTACTCTGTCCCCCGCGGCCATTTAAAGGACCCCCACGCCCCCTGCTGGCGGCGGAGAATGCCAACTCCCCCGGAGGGGGGGAGGGGCCCCCAAATAGGGGGCCCCCCCCGCCAGCGCGGGTCACTATAGCTACAACCTGTGTGAGCTCTCCTAATAGGCTGCCACACGGGTCCCTATAGTACAAACATTTTTGATCTCTCCTGATAGGCTGCCAGCCGGTCACAAATTGCACAGACCTTATGATCTCTCCTATGGGCTGCCAGCATGGTCTTTATAGCTACAGATTGGGGATCTTCCTAAAGGGTTGACAGCGCTGGTTTATAGCTACAACCTGCTTGACTCTCCTGATGGGCTCCCAGCAATGTCACTACAGCTACAGACCTGTTCTCTCCCCCCTGAAGGTGCCAGCATGTCACTATACTAAGATCTTGGAATCTCCCCTGATAGGCTGACAGCGCGGGTTTCTAAGTACAGACCTCTGACCCCCCTGATAGGCTGCCAGCACGGCACTATAGCTACAGCCGTTCTCCTCTCCTGATAGGGCACCCAGCGCGGCACAACTACAACCGTGTGATCTCTCCTGATGGGCTGCCACACTGTCATTTTGTTTCAGACCGTTGATCTCTCCTATAGGCTCCAGCATGGTCACTATAGCTACAGACCTGTGTGAGCTCTCCATGGGCTCCAGCATGGTCACATAGCTACAACCTGTTCTCCTCCCTGATGGGCCCCACCACGGTCACATAGCTACAGACCGGGTTTTCCTCCTGATGGGCTGCCGCGCTGGTCACAATACACAGACCTTTGATCCTGCTGATGGGCTCCCAGCACGGTCGTTATGTACAATCTGGGGGATCTCCCCTAAAGGGTTGACAGCGCGGTTTTTCTATAGTACAACCTGCTTGATCTCTCCTGTAGGCCCGCAATGGTCACTACAGCTACAGACCTGTTTCTCTCCCCCCTTGGGGCCCCAGCAGGGGCACTATAGCTACGTTCTGGGAAATCTCTCCTGTTGGCGACCGCGGGGTTTCTTAGCTACAGCCCTGCTTGACCCCCCTGATAGGCTCCCCAGCACTGTCACTATAGCAAACCTGTTCTCTCTCTCCTAAGGCAGCCACGGGGTCACTATACTCAGCCCGTGTGATCTCTCCTGAAGGCTGCCACACGGTCACTATACTTTTCAGACCTGTGTATCTCTCCTATGGGCTGCAGCACTGGTCACTTTAGTACGACCTGTGTGAGCTCCCCTGATAGGCTGCAGCACTGGTCCTTAGTACAGACCGTTCTCTCTCTCCTGATAGGCTGCCACACGGCACTATAGTACAGACCTGGTGAGCTCTCCTGATAGGTGCCAGCACTGGTCACTTAGCTTCAGACCTGTGGATCTCTCCTGATAGGCTTTTTACGATACTGGTGTGTAGGGGCGGGGAATCCAGGGCGGGGGTAAGCACAAACACGGGGGCCTGGATTCTGATCTGGAAAGCGGGAGAAGGAAAGGGCTCCAAGGTGAGGAGTAGGGGAGATGACGAGCGGTAAGAGGTCATCGGGGTTTGCAGGGGCTGCGAGGAGAGGAACAAAGGAAGGTGAGTTCCTGGGCAGAGGACTGTAAAACAAGCGGGGTAGGGCACAATACTCAAGCAGAAGTAACAGGCTTGAGGAATTATATAGGACCTGGGACAGGAAACAAGATGGAACCCCTGAACACGAACCACCATCTTGACTGAGGGGAAACACAGTAGCAAGTTCCACGTTAGCAGGGCTTTCCCGAATGGCTGCCCCACTGGTTGCTATACTACAGACCTGTTCTCTCCTCCTGATAGGGTGCCATACTCAAACCAAGCAAAGTAATGAAGATAAAAAACGACTTTATTAAAACATATCCTTAAAATAATATTTTATAAACGGCAAGTATGGGGATGCTGCCCTATGGTTTCTAAGCTACGACCTGTGATCTCTCCTGATAGGCGCCAGTACTGGTTCTATGTACGACCCTTTTGATCCCCCCTGAAGGCTGCCCGCACTGGTCACTAAGCTACAACCTATGGATCCTCCTAATAAGCGTCAGCACTGGGCACTATAGCTCAAACCCGTGTGATCTCCCTGTAGGCTGCCAGCATGGTCACTTTGTTAAAGACCTTGTGCCTTCCTGAAAACGGGCAGCATGGGCACTATAGTTACGCCGTGTGATCTCCCGATAGCCCCAGCACTGGTCGCTATAGCTACAGACCTGTGTGATCTCTCCTGATAGGCTGCCAGCACTGGTTGCTATATTTACAGACTTTCTACTGCAGCCTAGTGGAAGCCAGTAAACACCCCTGAATTCAAAGTGAAACCAAGAAAACAGGACTGAGATGAGAACTCCAATAAGACTGAATCTGTCCCATTGTCTTCTATAGGAGTGTTGTGGGCATGCTCTGTGACCTGGGAAGTCAGTGTGCAGGAGAGGAGAGGGGGAGCTGTGACTGAGAATGGTGGATCCTGTGTTATCTACACACAATGCACTGGTGTCTGTGTAACCCTGCTTGTGCTGATGAGTAGAGGACTGAAAACCTCTCTACAGAACAGGATGTGTCATTATTAGGCCTAGTGGCCAAAGTGAAAACTGCAGGACTTAATTCAAAAATATTGAAAGGGACATTAAAAATTATCAACATAAAACCATGAGGTAAACAGGAAGCCCTTATTGATGACATCCACTTTAATGGAACATGTCAGGGGGTTAATGCTGCCCTGAGAGCAGGATGTGAGGAGAGATGGTGCCCTGGGATATATAGGGTTATTTGACAGACGAGAAGAGCTGGGCTCTGATATATAGGGTTATATGATGAGGAGCTCTGATATATAGGGTTATATGATAAAGAGCTCTGATATATAGGGTTATATGATAGAGGAGCTGAGCTCAGGGATATAAAGGGTTATATGATAGAGGAGAGGTGAGCCCTGTGATATATAGGGTTCTATGATAGACAGGAGCTGTGATATATAGGGTTATTTGATAGAGGACAGGAGCTGAGCTCTGATATATAGGGTTATGATAGAGAAGCTGAGCTCAGGTATATGAAGGGTTATATGATAGAGGAGAGGAGGTGAGCCCTGTGATATATAGGGATATACGATGGAGCGCTCAGCTCTAGAATATAGATAAGGAGAGAAGCAGCGTTCTATGATATATAGGGTTATACAAGAGCCGAGTGATATATAGGGTTATAGTATAGAGGAAACAGCACTCCAATATATAGCATATGATAGAGCTGAGCTCTTACCTATAGGTTGAGGAGCTCAGCTCTGATATATAGGGTTATATGATGGAGAGAAGTGGAGCCCAGTGATATATAGGGTTATCTGATATAGGAAAGAAGCTGACCTCTACTCTATAGGGTTGTATGATGGAGAGGAGCTGAGCTCTGATATATAGGGTTAGAGGAGAGAAGCAGCACTGATATATAGGGTTATATGATAGAGGAGCTAATATATATGGTTATGATCAAGGAGAGAAACTGAGCTGGGCTAGGGTTATGAGAGAACATGACCTAGGATAGGGTCAGCAGTTAGACATATTGGTAAATGGACACCAAGTTACAGGTGTATAATCTCCTTGTTTGAGGAGAAATCAGGAAACCACATTGCCTTCTATCACATTTCAGCAGATCTGATCCTGTAGACCATACATGCCTGGAGCATTGTTACTCTCCCTATGAATGCCTGTTTTCCTTGTGAGCCTCCCTCCTAGGATGCTCTCCCCTTTAGTAGAGAAGGGGAAGCAGCACTTTGGACTGAATCAGAACCTGATAGTGTATAAAGTCACCTGCCCGACCACCCTCCCTCACCCGGACATGTGGAATAAGCACAGGAGGCATAGCTTGAGTTGAATGGTCTTTATTGAGGGCCATGCGCTGCCCCCGATACAGTACTTCAATCACTGTACATGAACTGTGAAAACACTGGCTGCATCTTCTAGTACAAAAAAATAAACTAAAACGTCTTCAGGAATGGAGAGAAACAGTCAACTTAAATAGTGGAAAAGTGCACTACAGTCACTGGCGCGCAGCCGACCTCCCCGCATGTCCTGTCCAGACTTAAATAACCAGGCCTGTCCCAAATAAACAAATACAATAAAGAGCAAGTATGAAAAAAAATAAACTTAAAAACCAAAATGGCCGCCGCAGCTCCTCACTGAGGGTAGGCCCCTGCCATGGCGTAACCTAGCATGGAGGGAGTGGCTGCTGTGGCGGTGGCTGCTGTCGGGTAGGTGTAGGCTTGCTGGGCCATCCCATTCTGCATGGCGGCTGCGTACTGTTGGGTGGCGTCAAAGTTCTGGTAGGCGCCGTTCTGGGCGGGGCGCTGGTAGGCGCTCTGGAGGGCCGCCGCCGCTGCTCCGTAGCCGTTGCTGAAGGCGCTGCCGTTAAAGGATGGAACCCCAAAGCCGTTCTGCGGCTTGCCGCCAAAGTCTCTCTTTGCACCGAAACCTCGGTTGTTTTTAAA
>JAODAL010041377.1:0-35936 GCA_025379985.1 Phyllomedusa bahiana | reverse complement strand
GTTGTGGTTTGAAGGGCGCCACCCACCTGGGGGGTTTTGGGCTTCATTTTTTATGTCGTTTTTTTCCACTTTTGGGTGATGTTTTTTTCATGAAATTTGACTTTAAAGAAGCCTTGTTTGTGGGTGCTATTGATCTGGTCAAAATTAGGGGTGTACCAGAATTTGTATGCTTTTCTTTGCATTATTCCCTCGGTTTGGCACGAGCAACCCGCAATAAAAGTGTGAAGCCAAAAACTCATTGACATCGCCCCTGGGAATGGAAATCGCAGCCCTAATATTGAAGAGGGGCCGAGACCCGTGGGAATCTCCTTTTGGGTTTTTTCCCCGCCCCCCTAAGGAAATTTTTAACTGACAATTTTTAGGTAGGGGAGTTGGAATTAAGTGATTCATGAAATTTTTATTTTTTTTTGATTTTAAACATTTGGGCTTATTTGATATGTGGAACGGTAAAAAAACTTTTTTTGGTTAATTGTTAAGGGGGATTTTAACCCTACATTATATATTAGGGGTCACCATTACTATAGTTTATCCCTTAAAAAAGGGGCTTTATTTTTTAACCGAAACGTTGCACATTTTTTTTTTGTACTCGGGATCACAAAAAATTTAAATATCGAGCGGGAAAATCCCCCCTTCTGTTTTTTTGGGATATCTTGGATTTAGAGGAGGCTGCCCTCACCTAGGGATGGTCTTTTGCATTATATTTGGGGCATTTTTATATATTGGCCCTTCAGTGCTGGCCCGTCTTTTTCTTTTGGATATGAAGGTAGACAATGTGTCCCAGCTGGTACACGCTGGGGGTGATGAGTTGTTGCGGTAAGCTGGTTCAGTTGCTGCACCTGTTGTGCGATCTGCTGGGCTGCTATGCGGGGGTCACAAGCTCGGCAAGGAAATTTTGGTGGGAACCAGGGCCAATCGAAACTGTAACGCTGAGTATGATCCACTGTACCACGCAGGTGACTTTAATCCGCACCAGGGAGTGGCGTCTAAGGGGCCACTGGTTTTCACCAGAGCCCACAACAAAGTGGTTTGTACTTTCTGCGGAAAGAGAACCCCTTGTTCTCTACCTGTGGCGTGACTTGCCACATGGGGTTAGGGAGTTTGGGGTAAAAAAACGAGGCGGGCTCATAGTGGGGAACGGGCGGGAAGGTCGGGACACACTAAGTTCGGGTCGAGGACGGAGGCAATAGGTACGGTACACAGTCTGCTGACGGGTACGGTACACAGTCTACTGACGGGACTCTGGTGTAATATGGCCACCTATATAGGTCTGCTGACTGGACTGGTGTTATAGGACCACGTGCAAGAGGAAAATAACTGGTAACCGTGATCTCCTAGGGGGAACATAAGGTGGCAATAAATTTTTGTTAAAGGGTTTTCATTACAGGATTATTTTTTTCCCAGATATGGAATTTTTTAAATTTTGTGAGATTTTTGAAGGCCATGTTTGTTCTTTGCTGCTTCTTCTTGGAAAACATTTTTGTTTTAGAAACTGCTATCTTAAAAACAGTAGTAGTATCCACATGTTTAATCCAACATATGGAAGTGTGTCACAATAATAATCCAAAGGAAATGTGTTTTGCTGATCTACTTTGTGTACCTTTATCAAAGGCAGGCGGAGATAGACATAAAATTCTGTTGCTAAAATAAACTAATCTGATACTGAAAACAGAAACTTTGGGACCTTTAGGTCTGAATGATAGAATTCTTTTAGGTCTTTTTTTGTAAATTCTGCTCGATACAATATTTAATATTGTTTTTTTAAATATTTGAAAACTTGATATCTTCCGAGATATGGACCAATGAATGGTTTATAATGCATTTGACACCTATATTATCTTGTCTTTAAGATGATGGATTCATTCATTGGTCATGTTTAAAAGGAAGCAGATTTAACTTAGGAGTGAGGACTTGACCAAGTGTAAAGGGTGAAAGACTTTTGGCCCCGGATATCTTTTTCCACTCCGCTGTGACCGGTCTTTTAATAAATAGTTGAAAACGCTTGAGATAGTGGGTGCCGTGAACTTCTCCTTTGTTATTGGATTGCTGATTATGAAATATCTGAAGTTTCTTGAACGTTACACTTAAATATAAAAATCCTTCGTTAAATTGAATAAAGGTATTTTCCATGTTCAAGGCGGCTCTAGCGGGGGTGACCCCTTAATAGTAGTGAGTGCAGCACTTGTGGTTACTTTCTCCTTTTATTTCTATGCAAGTTCCAAATATAGTTGAGTGAAGATAAATAGTCAGCTCGCAGTTTGCTACAATATGACCTGCAGCGCTTAAAGGATGTGTCATCAAAAATGACTTTTTGTTTTAACCACATTTTTATGTTTAAAAACATTTTTAGGAATTTTTTTGGGTTTTGTTTTTTTTTTTAAAATTTTAGATCACTTTCATAAAAATTCTTAATCCCCTTTTCACTTTGGCCACTAAGCAATAATGTCTGCACTTCCTGTTCTGTTTAGAGAGTTTTTTTCAGTTTTGCTCATTATCAGTAAAGCGGGGTAAAAACTGAAAGGAGAACCATTTTTACAGATACCACAGAATCCACCAGTACAAGGGGAATTAAGCTCCCCCTCTCCCCTCCTTCAAGTGAAAACTTCCATAAAGTTAGGGGCAGAACTTCTTAAGAATCCATGTCATGAAGCTGCGAAAGTATCCTCACTGCTGTTAAACAGTGCAAAGCAAGAAATGTCTTCCCCACAATCATAATAACGGCCGAATAGAAAAAATCTACAATCAGGGAAAAAGAATGACTGAAGGAAAAGAATAGATAGGGGGTTGATTTTTAAAAAGTAAAAAAAAAATTTGGGGAAGTTTTCCCCTTTTAAAAGCGCAAGTGGGAAAATCCTTTTAATTATTTTCAGTTTGTGTTTTTTGACTGTTAAGTACAGATTTTCTTTTTATGCAATATTTGTGTGCTTAGTTCGACATTTTATGGCTCCGGAACTATTGTTTGTTAAGGTACCACTGTAGTGCAGATGGCTGGACGCTACTGACATTGTAATGTGGGCAGGGAATACTGCTAGACTGAAGACCAAACTTTTCTAGGTACCATGCACACCATCTCTTTTATCATGGTATCGGACGAGGCCTTTATGCTGATGCCCAAAATGCTGCAATATCCAAGGGAGGGAACTGGATGCCTGAAGTCTTCAATGTGAGACTGTGCTGGGCACGATGCTTCATGAAGTGCACCTTTCGGCTCAAAAATGGTAAGTACATGGTCGGTCCAGGAAAATGACAGCCCCTAAATACTCTGAAAGAGAAGCCAGAGGCCCCTGTTAACGACCCCCTGGTCAAGGGGTCTTAGTGGCCCATCCACCACTGGTGTACATTAGAAAAACCCTTTTGTAACTGATTTATACCTTAAAGATTCTAAAAAAATAATAATATTTTTGGGCTCCCCTAATTTGAGGATCTGATACCCTTTTTGCCCGTGACTGTTTGACCGTTTACTTAAAACCACTTCGCAGATTTTTTTAAACCAGCTTTACCAATGCACCATTTTTTTTTGGCCGTTCTAAAAATTTGCCCATGAAACTTGGGTCGCTACCTGTGTCCTTATGAAGTTTAGCCTGACTCTACTGAGGCACTATGGAGTTTGGGCTATTATTCTATGCCATAACTGACCTTGTCCCTTCTACTCTGAGGCTCAATTTAGTTTGGCCCAAATACAAATTTGGCCATTCTACACTGCAGCCCTTTTGACTTTGGCCCATGTATTCTGGAGCCCTGCATACATTGGCTCTACTACTCTGAGGCTCAATTAATTTCGTCCCTCCGGACTTTGGGCCTGTCCACATTTGTTCATTATATATTTGTACTGTCCCAATTTATTAACTTTGGCCCTTTATTAATGGCCTTCAGTCTACTTTTATACCCCTATTCCTTCTATGTCTTTTTATTAAAGTAATTTATTACAATTTGAATAATGTGTATGTTTTTTAATGTGTGTATTGCTTTCAATGTTAAAAGGGGATTTATCACACACAGGGTTCACTTTCTAAATTTGAACGTTTGCACAGGAGATCCTGTTCTCAATGGTGTGACAGACGTCATATGTCTGTCGTCTTATTCCTATCAAGTTAAATGTATTTGTGAAAGTGGTTCAGCATTACTTTATCAAAAGTGATTTTTTTAAAAAAATCTTTGCATTATTAATCTTTGAAAACATTAAACTAATGTAGGCCTAGGGGCTTTTTTGATAAAAAAAAGGAAACTGTCACATAAATGTATTTTGTGCAGTTTTTTTGCCCATAATATACCCAAGTGTTCTATTCAGACTGAAAGTTTTAGGTCCCGGTGGTACAATTTGGACACCAAGATAGTATTGGTATAAAAAGGCAGTTAGGCTGTCCCCCCCTCACGGGGTTTTTGGGCGGTTTTTTTTAGCCGGTTTTTCGGTTTTTTCAGACCGCCTGAAAAACCGCCCAAAATGAGGGACAATTTGCTCTAGGGGAAAAACCCCGGGAGCATCCCCCCTCACGGGTTTTCCGCCCGGCGGTTTTGTCGCCGGGTTTTGGACGGAAAATTTTTATCTCAATGGGGGGGGAGGGCTGTTCTTGCTTTATCGCGAGAAACCCCCCCCCCCCCCCCCCCCCCCCGCGGGCCGGGGGCGGCCGCAAAACCGACAATACCAGCCGGCAAAACCCGGGCCCGGGATTTTTCCCGCCTGTAAACGGGGCCCCTTAAATACTACTATGGAAAAGCCGAAATTTTTTTTGCAAAGTAGCCGCACAGACTTCACCCATCTTGAAACTCTTTTTAAATTTTTAAAACTTAATGCAAAAGGGGGGGGAGCCAGCGGGGGCAAAAATTCAATGGGTTAAATTTTTTGCTATCGGCAAAAAAAAACCCTTCTGGGCCCAAATCGTAGGGGCCAACTCGGCCACTACAACTGGGCTCAGAGAAGGGGGAGGGCCATACTTGCACAGTTTTTTGTACAATTGTTTTATGCGCAAAGGCCTCTAGGGCCATAGTATGTGTGTACTATAATGACATTGCAACTTGTTGGTTTAGTGGTCAAGGGGCCTAACAGACAGTGTAAGGCAGCTAAACCACATTAATAAAGTGCTGAAATATCCTCTGCGTTAACCATCAAAACTACAACAACAGAACAGTTTTTTCCTCATGCATTTTTTTTATGGGTTCTGAAATACCAACAAGTGTGTCACTGTCTTTAGAACTCAGTAGACATAAATAATACGCCAAACACAGCTCTCCCCTTTTTCTGAGGGCCCAAACATGGGGATATATGGGGCCCCAAAAAGGGGCATGCTGGATTTTTTGGGGAAAATAACTAGCGTACCATACAAACACAGTTCCTACTATATAAAGTACAGGTTTATCTAAATTTTTTTGGGTTTTTTACCCTTTTCTTGCCCGGAAGCAGTAATGCAAGGTTATCTGAAGCTCACAGTATTGGCGAGTGGAAAAAAATCACAATATTCAGTAATAAGCCCTTTCATACCCCATGAGCCCACCTTGGTCTCTTATGTCCTGTACCAGTGGTGATAGAAACTGCACCCAGAGTACAGGGAGAGCATGCAGCTCAAAGCAAAATAAGGGGAAGAAAGGGAATTAAAACTTAAAAAAATTGCAAATGCTTTAGCAATTCTCCAATTTTCAGTCCTAAATAATACACAATATTGGTGAAAATCTGGCATTATCCCACCCAACTTGTGTAGTGGAACCAGTGATTAAATATGTTTGCCAGCATAGACCTCTTGACATGTATGCCTACACAATTTAGACACCTCAATATGAACTTGTAATTCTTGATAAACCTATCAAGTACTTAAAAATATACATCACTATATTCTAATTAAACAATGCATTTTCTAGCAAATATACGAGTGTGCACATTGAGTGAAATGTGAGCACACATAACTTAAGCTGTGCAAGTTTTTCTTCAAAAACCTCGTAAGTACTTTAAGGGCTTGTCCCCACGGCACGGGTATGTGGCCAGTTTTTCAGACGGTTTGCGGTTTTGCAGACCGTCTGAAAAACCGGCCGAAAATGAACACACCGGGCTTCTATGGAAAACCCTTGCAGCAGTCCCCACTGCACGGGTTTCCCACCCGGGGGTTTGAAAAACCATCGGCCGCCCGAAAAACATTGTGCATGTTCAGTCGTCCATCCAGTTTTCGTACAGAATATGAACATGGGAAGGGGGAGGGCTTTTCTCCGCTCATCACGGAGAAAAGCCGTCCCCCACTCCCACGGCCATGGGGATGGCACACAAACCGGACAAATCGGATAAACCGACCAGTATTTGTCCTCTGCCGTGTAAACGGGCCCTAAACCCTTCTCACTGCAGAGGTTTTTGTTTACATCATCTTTGTTTTTTCCTCTCCACCTTCTAAAAACCATAACTTTATTTCTCTATCTAAATAACCATATGAGGGCTGCTTGTTTACCCTGCAATTTTTAATTGAACAGTTAACCACACTATATAATGCACTGGGAAACAAAAAAAATCTTTTCAAAGTTTTCGTTACTTGTAGAAAAATAATTTTTTAAAAATGCATTTTTCACTTATAAACGGGATACATGCAACTTTGCGATCCCTTTTTTTTAAATGACAACTTTAGCACAGGGTATTCTTTATATACATATACTATATACTTTTTGATTTTTTTTCATAGATGATTTTGTTTTATTTTGGAAATATGGCAAATATGGCTTTTTAGATTTTCAAAACTTTTTTCCTAACTTGTGCTTGTAGTCCCCCTAGGGAGCTCAATTGCTTGTACATTCTTCTGCCTTTCAATGGGGGTGCTTTACAGAGTTTAATGATGGGCCGGCTTTATGACAACCGTGGGGGAAACCCCGCCCACTGTGCATGTGGGGGGGAGAGGGGGAGATTAAAGTCCACAGTGCATCACAGAATTTTTAACCATATAGATGCCTTAGTTTATGGACCCACAGTATCAGTGGAAAAAGGCCAGGTTTGGGAGTCTTTTTAAATTCCAGCTGCTGTATTAAATAGCAACAGCCCCATAAACTCAGAAAGGGGGTTAAAAAGTCACTTTATTTTAATTAAGCATATGAACATTAAAAATACAGCGTTTTCATCAAGGTTAGTGCCCTAACATCAATACCCTTTCTCCAGTAGATAGCTGCTGGCTGCCATTACAGGGTCTCAAAATAGCTACATTTCTTATGTACACGCTTTTTTGGGGTGAGTTCTTAAAACATTCATGTTTTTTAACTGGATCCATGAGTGAATCTGCGCTGAAGTTTCCAGTAAGCAACTTTGATACAGATTTGCTGCTTTCTATTGACTTCAATGGGAGAATTCCATGTCGAAGTGAGGGGGCCTTTTTTACCCGGGTTTTTGGGGAATTCTGTGCTGGGGGTTTTTTTAAGTTCAAAAATTATGTGAACTGTGGGCCGGTTCCAGGGCCCTTATTAAAGCCGAATTGGGGACGATTTCGCCCGAAATTAGGGCTTGAGTAAGGGGGGGGGGCAGGGGCGCTGCCCGCCGGCCCCATGAATGCTTTCCCCACGGGGCTATCCCGCCGGGTTAGGGGAAAATGTCATTTTCTCCCCCCCCGCTGTTTTCACCAGCGGGAGGAGAGAGGGAAAATCCACAGTTCTCTATGAAAACTGTGGATTACCGTAATGGCGCAGTACGGCGTGCAATCGGCTGCAATCCGTCCCGCAATAAGCCGGGTGAAGGCCCCTTTAAAAGGAAATTTCCCCATTGAAATCAATGGAAGGCAGTTGGCAGGTGTGAATTATGCACAGACTCTATATTAAAATGCACATGAAAATCCTGTGTATGAAAGGGGATAACTCTGTTTTGAAATATCTGCCTGCCCCAGAATTATTTTAAATTATTTACACATTTTTATAGATGCCTTTTCCCGGACTGTAATAGAAAATGCATCCGATAAAGGGCTGCCATGTACTGTGTGTATGTACATTGGGTATGGGAAGTATTTAGACCCCTTTGAATTTTTCACTCTTTCTTTCATTGCAGCCATTTGCTAAGATCAAAAAAAGTTCATTTTTTTGCTCATTATGTGCACCTCCCACCCCACTTGAAAAAAAAAAAACCTTTTTCCAACAAGTCAATGACCCTAAGCACACAGTAAAATAGCAAAGCGTGGCTTCCAACAACTCAGTGTCATTTTGACTGGCCCAGCCAGAGCCTGACCCAAAACCCCAATTGGCATCTCTGGAAGACTTAAAAAATGGTGCCCACCAACGTTCCCACCCAACCTGGGGGAAAAAGGGAGAGGATCTGAAAGGAAAAATGACAGGGGATCCCCAAACCAGGTGTGAAAACCTTTGTTGCATCATCCCAGGAAGACTCATGGCTGTACAGCAAAAAAAGGTGCTTCTACTCAACACTGAAAAAGGGTCAAAAGGATCTTTTAAAAATTCAGTTTTTCTTGTTTAACCCCTTCCCGAATTGGGCGTATCATACCCCCCTACGGGAAGTGACTTCCCCCGCAAAGGGACGTATGATAGCCCCTGGCTAAATTCCCGCGGCTTATGCCCCTAAACCCCCGGGCCGGAGTGGCTGGGGCCGCGGGGGAAAAAGACATTACCGCGCCTGTATGGCCGGATTTTTTGAGCCGCGGCAGGAGGGAGAGCCCCCTCTGTACGATCGTCGAGTCAAGCGGCACAGATGCGGCTCCCCTCTCCTACCAATCCCCGGGATGCTGTCTGAATGCATCGGGTATCTGGTGATTCCCCATGCCCACAATGCATTGGGGCAGGGTGGGCATAGTTGCCTGGGACCTATGCCGCGTTAACGCTGTGAAAAGATCCCCTCTTCAAAAAGCAATTAATGATTGTTTTCCCCCATGGGGATTTGCTGTTCAAACCCTCACTGGGGAAAAAAAAAAAATATGAAAAAGTAAGAAAAAAAAAAACACAAAAAAAAAATAAAATTAAAACCATACACTTCCCCTTTTTCCCCCATTTAAAAGCCAATCGCCAAAAAAAGATAAAAAAATAAAAAAAAGTCCCCATATTTGGTATCCCGCTGGTAAGACCCACCCTATAAATCTTTTTTTAAATTTTAACCCTTTTGGTAAAACCCCCGTAAAAACAAAAAAAAAAAAAAGTCACAGAATTGCGATTTTTGTGAAAACCCTGCACCCCAATTTAATGGAAAAAAAAAGCGATCAAAAACTCTTTTAAAACCCCAAAGTTGTCCCAAATTTAAAACGTCAGTCACCCCCGAAAAAAAAAAAAGTTCTTAAGTCTCTGTATACAGAAAAAAAAAAATTTGGGGGGCTTCAGAAGACAGCGATGCATAAATTTATTTAACACAATAAAACACTTTTTTTTTTTTTTAAAAGTGTTTCCCAAATTAAAAAAAACTATATAAATAGGGATGCCGAAAAGTATCGACCCTGAGAGTAAAGCAATGGTCGGATAATGCACGGTGGTGCTGTGAAAAAATAAAAAAAAAACACTACTAGGTTGCAGTATTTTCTTCACCCTGCTTCCAAAAAACGGATTTAAAAACTGATCAAAAGTCTGGTCCCCCCAAAAAATGATACCAAAAAAAAGTAAAACTCATCCCGCAAAAAACAAGCCCCTAAAGCCCGTACACAGAAAAATAAAAAATTTATGGTCTCAGCTATGGCAAAGCAAAAAGGGTTTTTTTCCCTTTTTTGAATAAAAGTGTTTTTTTATTGTGTAAAAGAAGTAAAACATAAAAAAAAAAAAACAAATTGGGTATGCTGTTTTTATGACCTGCTGGTAATACTAGCATGTAGTATACTGCACGGTGCCGTGTTAAAAATAAAAATAAAAAACACTCCCCGGGAATGCTGTATTTTGTTCAAAATGCCTCACAAAAAACCTTAAAAAAAAGTGATCAAAGTGGCATACCCCCCCCTATTGGGTACAAAAATAAAAACGTCATCTCCCACAAAACAAGCCCATAATCACTCCGTATACAAGAAAACTGAAAACTTATGGCTATCAGAACAGGACAAAAAAAAAACGCAATTTTTATAACCTTTTTTTATTGTGTAAAAGTAATAAAACAAAAAAAAAATAATTTAAAATCTATATCTTGCAATTGCCCGACCCCATAGAAAAGATATTCCTTTTCCATTTTACTGCACGGCGAACGTTGTAAAATTGGGCCCCCAAAAACAATGGCGGAATGGTTTTCCCCCTCATTTTCTAGCCAATGAAAAAAAAAAAAAACTTTGGAACACCTGTCCCCCCAAAAAAGCACAATACACCCTAGATGGATCTATGAGGCGTGCTGAATCCAAAATGGGGTGACTTCGGGAAAGGTTTACCTTTCTGGTATTTTGGGGGGCTTTGTAAATGCGAAAATGGCCCCACCAAAATCTGCGTTCCAAAACCCAAAGAACACTCCCTCCTTTACGCCCTCCCATGCCCCCAAAACAGGCAGTTTACACCCACATGAGGGTTTATTGCTAAAATTTGGGAAGAAATTGCGTAACAAGGTTTTGGGGTTTTTTTTTTTTACCAGGATTTTTAAAAAAATTATAAATTTTCAGCAAAATTTTCAGATTATTAAAAAAAAATTTTTTTAAAAAATTTTCACGCCAAACGCAAAAAATTTTTGTGACCACCTGTGGGGGTCGATATGCCACTACCCCCCTGGATTTTTCCCTTTAAAGGGGGTGTAGTTTTCCAATTTGGGGTTTTTTTTGGGGGGAGTTTATTAATTTTTTTGACCTTAGGGTGTCCGAAAAACTGAAAGGGCCCCAAAATAAAATGAATAAAATGACCCCCCCGGCCAGTGGGTGCCCCCCTATTCTGGGGCTTGTGGTTGGAAAATAATCAGGGGGGGGCCACAAAATGGGTACTCTGAAACGGCAAAATTTGGGGGAAAATAATATTAATTTGCATTTCCCTGATCCTTTCCCGTATTCTTTGAATAATGATAAAATTGAAAATCTGCAAAAAAAGTAAAATTTTAAAAAACTTCACTTTCACTTTCCCTTTTAATTCCTTTTGAAAACCTAATGGGTTAATAAATTCCTAATGCATTTTTTAATACTTTAAGGGGTGTATTTTTTGTGAGGTCATTTAGGGGGGGATCTAAAAAAGGGTCAATCAAAGTATTGAATGGACTGGTCCCTAAAAAATGTGTCTTGCAAATTTTGTTGAAAATTTAAAAATTTTCTAATAAATTTCAAACCCCCAAAGTGTAAAAAAAAAAAAAAGACTTTTTAAAAAAATTAGGCCAAACTACGGGGAACATAGGGGTGATGTGTTATAAACTATTTTGAGTGGAATAACTATCTGTTTACATGCAGAAAAATTTTGAATTTTAAAATTGGAAAAATTTTTCAAATTTTTAAAACGATTTTTTGTATTTTTCACAAATAAACAAGTTTTTTGACCAAAATTTCTTACTATTTTAAAGACAATGTGTACGAGAAAACAATCTCTAAATACATGGATAGGTTAAAGTGTAAAAAATTATTCTCACATAAAGTGACCTACAGATTTCAAAAATGGGGCTTGTCAGGAGGCCAAAACTGGTCCGGCGGAAAAGGGTTTAATAAATTTGCAAAAGTATCTACATTTCTGATTTTTTTTCCTTTCAAGATGGGGGGGTGTAAGGGTGTCATTTAAAGGCAAAAAAAAGAACTTTTTGGGTCGCTCAAATGGGTGAAGAAGCAAAAAGTGAAAAATGTCAAGGGGGGGCCAAACTTTCCGTACCAAGTATGTAGTAGTGTGTGTGTATACATGTGTGTTGTTTGTGTGTGTGTGTGGTGTGTGTGTGTGCATTTAATTTTTGTGTGTATGTTGTGTATATTACGTTGAAGAGAAGTTTACATACACATATAAAAAGACACTTTATATGTTTTCTCACTATTTGACAAGAAATCAGAATAAACTTTACCCGTTTTAAAAGTAAATTAGGAACCAAAAATTATTTATATTTCCAAATGCCAGAATAAATGCACCAGGTTTTCCCCACATATGAACTAAGTTTTTGTTTGAATTAGGGGACTGACAGGGTTTTGACTTTGCCATATTTTTAAAACCCCCAGATTAGGCTTTAAAACAAGGTTTTGACATGACTAGAACATCGAACAAGGTATAACAAGGCATTATGAGAAAGGAGCTGAGAAGCTTGAGCGCCCTCTATTGGTGTTAAACAAATCCCCAAATTTTCTTTTGACCACCCGGAGTCTTTAAAAAGCAAAAGGGGGTATTGCCAAGCAGTATCATATCGATACGCCCGTTTTTGGGGTTTGCCCTTTATAGTGCCCGGCAGAGGTACTGGGTGGGTGGGAGGCAATGAGTGTCCCACAGGACTTGTTTACTACCCATTAATGTAGTGTATCCCACTACACCTCTTATTCTTTTGCGAAACATGGTTAGATTCAAGCAGTGGAAGTAAGGAAATCCTTTTCCAAAGCAAATGTTGATTTTCTTCCTGCCCCAAAATTTTTTTTTTTTTTGGAAAAAATATCCAAGGGGAAAAAGTTGTAAGTACAACCATTTAAATAAGATATAAATGTGTATGTATTACATGGGGTGCTTGACCGGGGCAAATTATGTGCCCCCCTATAGCAGTGTCAGTTATTGGGCTATAAAACAATGAGGCTTACAATCACATCATATCAGCCTAAAACATCCACTAAGCTAATCCCAGTGGTTTAATTTTTTACATGGTGTGGTCAACAGCAACTTCAGCATTTGTCTGATCATTGGCACCTGTGTGGCCCAATATAAGGTAGTCAGTGTATTGCTTGTATAACAGTGTTAATTTATTGTGTCCTCAAAATAACTCGACACACAGACATCAATGTTAAAAACTGGAACAAAAGGAGTACACCCCTAAGGGAAGGGGCAAATTGTGGCCCAAATGCCAATATTTTTTGCCTATCATTTTTTTCCCCCGCATGATTTAATCTTTTGGGCATGGGGGGAATCCTAGACAGGGCGGGACGCGGATTGGCGAGGTAGGGATCGCCCAGGCCCCCTCCTCTGCATATCCCAAAAAGGGGCGCAGGGAGGGCCCTGAACCTCTTTGACCGCTTCTGCGGAGAAGAGAGCGAGAGCTCCCTGCTCCACAGACAGTGTCGGACCCGCTCACCGGGGGATCGGGATCCCCCGGTAAACCCCAAGGGCCCCAACAAAGCTGGGGGCCCCCGGGTCCAAGCGCTTTTGGGACCCGCCCCGGCCCCGGCTGGCTTCATGGCACGTCGCGATAAGTATGTCATCGCGACGCTGCCCTCCCCCCGGGACAGCACTCATAGGCCCTGCGCCCCAGGAGCTGCCCAAAGGGGCGCGCCGGCCCCGGAAAAAAAAGAGGGGCGGGCCGGGAAGGTAAGGTTAGTTTTTAAAAAGTTGTTTTTTTTTGCCCGCCCTTGGCCCCCCCTAAAGCCTTTCCGTACCCCCATATACATCCTGTGGCCCCCAAATACCTCCTGGGCCCCAACCCCTGTCCCATACCCTGCCTGTAGCCCCTATATACCCGCCCCGTGGCCCCCATACGCCTGCCTGTGGCCCATACCCTGCTGTAGCCCTTATTGTCGTGGCCCCCATACGCCTGCCTGTGGCCCAAAAACCCCCCTTTTTGGCCCCTTAAGCCCGCCTGTGGCCCCCCTATGCCCGCCCATGGGCCCCTAACGCCCGCCTGGGGGGCCCCTAATGCCCCGCATGTGGCCCCATTACCTGCCCGTGGCCCCTATACGCCTGCCCCTTTGGCCCCCCTCCCTGCCTGTGGCCCATACGCCCGCTTGTGGTCCCTTTCCCCGCTGTGGGCCCCCTTTACCCACCCGTGGCCCCCATACGATGCCTGTGGCCCCAAACGCCTGCCTTTTGGGCCCCTATACTCGCCTGTGGCCCCTACGCTGCCGGCCCCCATACGCCTCCCGAGCCCCATACCCCTCCTGTGGCCCCAATACGCCTGCCTGTGGCCCCCCCATACGCCTGCCTGTGGCCCCTTTCCCCCTGCCCCGACCCCCATACGCCTCCTGGCCCCTATCGGCTATTGAGCCCCCATACGCCGCCTGTGGACCCCCATCGATGCTGTGGCCCCTAACCCTGTGTGGCCCAATACCCTGCCTGAGCCCCCTAGCCTGCCGTGGCCCCTACGCCTGTGTGGCCCCCATATGCCGCCTGAGCCCCCATACGCCTCCGGGGCCCCAAGCCCGCCCGTGGCTCCCACACCCTGCTTTTGGCTTTATACGCCTGCCCCGTGACCCCTATACCCTGCCTGTGGTCTATATGCCTGCCTGTGGCCCCCATAGTCTGCCTGTGGCTCCCATACGCCGCCTGTGGCCCCCATACGGCCTCCCGGGCCCCCATACGACTGCCTGTGGGCCCCCTACCCTGCCTGTGGGCCCCCATACCCTGCCTGTGGCCCCATACGCCTGCCTGTGGCCCCATACGCCCGCCTGAGCCCAATACCCTGCCTGGGCCCCCCTACCCCTGCCTTGGCCCCATCGCCTGCCTGTGGCCCCCATACGCCTGCCTGTTTCCCCTTTTAAAGCCTGCCCGGCCCCCAAAAGCCCGCCTGAGCCCCATACGCCTGCCTGTGGTCCCAACCCCCTGCTTGTGGCTCTTATACGCCTCCCCGTGGCCCCTATATGCCTGCCTGTGGCCCCCCCTTGCCCGCCGTGGTCCCTATACGCCTGCCTGTGGCCCCCATCGCCTCCCCGTTTGGCCCCCATACACTGTGTGGCCCCCCTACGGCTGCCTTTGGCCCCCATACGCCTGCCTGTGGCCCCTAACCCCGCCCCTGGCCCCAACCCCCCTGCCCAGCCCCCAAAACGCCCTGCCTGTGGCCCCCATACGCCTGCATGTGGCCCCCAAA
Organism: Phyllomedusa bahiana; assembly: GCA_025379985.1. NCBI lineage: Eukaryota > Metazoa > Chordata > Amphibia > Anura > Hylidae > Phyllomedusa > Phyllomedusa bahiana. Next base: position 21,142 of record JAODAL010041377.1, on the reverse strand, counting down.
AGCCTGCCTGGGCCCCCATACGCCGCCTTGGCCCCTATACGCCCGCCTGAGCCCCTATCGGTACTTAGCCCCCCCGCCCGCCTGAACCCCCTTTTGCCTCCTGTGGCCCCTAGCTATATACCTGCCTGAGCCCCTATAGCTTAACCCGCCCGTTTGCCCTATATACCTGCCTGGCCCCCATAGCTATTAACGCCTGAGTGTGACCCATATTAAACGCTGAGTGCCCCTATATCATATACCTGCTGGAGTGACCCTTTTTGTCTATTAAAACCCGCCCGAAGTGACCTATATCTAATACCTGCCCGAGTGCCCCCATATTTATATACCTACCCGTCTAAGGGGACAATATACATATACCTGCCTGACTGAGAGGACATATCTATTACCTGTTAAATGAGGGGACTTAATTCCTATAATTAAGGGAAATTACTGGGAATGTGAGGTTTTCTAAATATTTGTGTAAAATCTGCGACGAGTATTGGTCGGGGGCAATCAGAGGAAGGGTTTTTAACCCGGGTGGAGAAGAAAAGGGAAAAATGAAAACGCTGATCAGAAAAATGATGTCTCGGGGATCATAAATGTAACTGCAGTGTAATCACGATATTTCTGCAAGGCGTCTACATAAAAACTAGTATTTTCCACTATATGGGCCCCGTATGGCGGTGGTAATGTAAAACAGAGCCCGTGTCAGCTGATAGTCACATTGGGGGTTGCGTTTGGGGCAGGGGGCTGGAGGTTATTTGATCCTTAGAGTAAAAGTTTGGGTCTTGGTTTTGTAGGAGTGTTTTTGTCACAATCATTTTCTGGTAGATTTGCCCCATGTATCCGGTGGGTTTTCAGTGACTGCAAATTTTTGGGTATTACCTGTCATTTCCCCAGGGGAGCGATTTTGAAAAAGCAAATTTGTCAGGGCTGATTTTCTTTTCAGTGACTGCGAGGAGAGGAAAGGGGCATGTGGGAAACAAGAAAATTAGTGACGGACCTGGGCAGGGGTGAGAGGATTAGTGGGGGGGGGGATTTTTTGGGGGGTGATCGGGGGGGGGGGGGCCCCCATTTGGCGTACTTGCCTAGGGCACCAAAAAGCCTTTCCCCGGAAACCGCACTAGAGTTCACAGGTTGCAGCCCGGAAACCTCTTTTACTCTTCCATGCAAAATCACAGAGCTTGGGATTTTAGAGACATTATTCTCTCCACCTTCCATTTAAGGATGTCCACAGATGCTCAATGGGTTTAGGGCTGGAGACATGCGGCCATCCAGCACCTTTTCTTCATTTTATGTGGCAAGGCAGTGGGCGTTTGGGGAGGGGTTTGGTTTTTGTTATCATGTTGGATATGCCCTGCTGCCCAGTTTTCCAAAGGGGGGGGATATACTCTGCTTCAGTATGTCAAGTGCCTCCCTCAATGAACTGTAGCACCCCAGCCGGGCCCCCCTCATGCAGCCACTGAAGCAATTTCGGCACATTAAAGTCTATTTTAAAAAAGACAATCTCTGGATATGACACTGAAAATTTGTTTTTCCTTTTTTTGGCCCACCCTGGCGGGCCTGTTCCCAAAATGGAACCTGTTTTGGTAAAAAACCCCCGTATGGGTCTTTGGGCCCCCGGCCCGCACCTTGCTTCAGGGTGTTTCAAAACCCTTTTTAAAAACTAGAGGCACATGTCAAAAAGTGGGTTCCACGCCAGTTTTAAGGGCATTAAATGAGTTATAATCCCCCGAATAAATGAACCCCTGTCAAAAATCTGGCATGTGGTATGCCTTGTATAGCATATTTTATGCGCCTAATTTCGGCTTATACAAAAAAAAAAAATGCATAGCATATCATTGCTAGCATCCTTGATGTGCCTACTTTAGGCGCATTCAAAAGTGTCATGCCTGGCCTAAAATGCACCTAGTTTTGGCGTACGACAGTTCATTTATATAGAGAATAGTCAAAAATTTTTTGGTGCAGAATCACCCAAAAAAAGACCCAAGGGAAAAATGTCACCCTGGTCTTTTATGTAGAGAAACAATTCTTTTTTTCAGATTCTCAGAGTTCTTTGCCATCAGGTGCCATGTTGAACTTCTAGTGACCAGTGTGAGAGAGAGTGAGAGTTACAACCCCACATTTAACACACTTGTTCCCCAGTCACACCTGAGACCTTGTATCATTTACGAGTCACAGGACACTGTGGAGGTAATACTAACATGATTCGATACTGCACAGACCTCAACTCTGTCTTTTTTTTTTGTCCTCTTTTTTCCATGCTTTTCTCCCAGGTGCCCTTAGGGGGTTTCCTCTACTCTCCAGTGGGCCAGTCTGAGAGCTGTTTCTTAGAGGTAAATAAAATAACAAATTGGGAGATGGCTCCAGTGTATGTCTCCCTTTTCAGTTTAAACTGTATCCCTTTGGTTTTGTAAAATTTAGTCCAGTTTCCTCCATAGCATCAGTTTTGCTAAGAATACTCAATGTCTTTTCCCATACCATTGTGTTGGTAAGGTCCTATGTAGTGGGCTTACTTAGTAAAATAGGGCTCATGGAATTTGAGAAGGACATAAACAAGCCATATTATTAGAACCAGCTGCCAGGATGGGCTTAAAGAGGTGCTCAGGAGATTGATAAGGAGCTATTCTTATCTTATAAGCGCTGTTTCTATTTTGTGTATGAGGAAGATTTAGTTGAAGGGGTGTATCAGGACTTACAAAAGCTCTTTGGTCTGGTGGGGTATGATTAAAAATAGAAAAAAAAGAAGCATACTCACCCCCATGATGCTCCCGTTCCATCCCAGTGGCTGTCCTGTTCATCCCTGCTGCACAGTGAACAATGATTGTTCACATGCTATGTGCAGCCAATCACAATTGTAACAGAGCAATTGAATTTTTGTTTTCCATATGTAAAATATGGAACTTCTTAACACAGAAGCAAGTGGCTCTCCGGAAAGCATAAACAGAAAAAAGGCTTCTTCCCCACCTACTCAGGTTCCGTTTCACAGATCCCAGAACTGGGCATGATTTTATCCACATGCAGTAACGTACCCTAGGACTGTGTAGAGACACTTTCTGTTGACAAAGGGAACAGTAAAATCCAGTGGATAATTTATTCACGTATTTCCAGGAGGAATAACCCAATGCAGAGTTCTATGAAGAGTTGTCCCAGAATCGTTATTTTATGAGGAGTACACATATTTACTAAACTGGACATGTCAGAAGAGTTAACCGGTTCACTTCAAATAAATAAACATAAATTAAATAAAGAATTTCAGTTCTTTACAACTAGATTGACATCTTTATATATTTATGCCTTTTTATATGGGCATAGTTAATAGTTCGAAGCTAGGGGCATTATTTTACAGCCTTGCTTAAAATGTTTAATATGCTACAGTTGTATTGGATGGTCATAGGTTAACACATAGCAGATTCACATTGTACCAGTGCAGAACAAGTAAAAAAGACCAAATGGCTAGACAACATCTGTGTCTCAAAAAACAAAAAGCAGTCATTCATCCAAACAAGAATGCTTTTACTTTACATTTTCCACAACTGCTAAAAAAATTGTACAAGAAACCCAAAGCTATTCCTTCAGGAAGCAATAAACAATGGTCTTCTGCCTATTTTGTATCTTTACATTAACCTTACTCCTTGTTGGTCAAACAAAGGAATAACCAACTAATTTTTTTAACACAAACCACTTTTGGGAAAAAATTTGGGAGGGTTTTTCCCCTCTGGGTGATAATAATTTCCCTTTTTGACTCTTTCATACAAAGTTATGGTCAAATGTTATAGCATACTAGCATAAATTATTACTGCCAATCAATTTCATTTAGGCAATTAAAATGTTTCTGTTAAGTTAAATGGATAAATGGATAGATATGAAAGATGAGTTTTGATGAGCTTTATCTCAGCATGTAAAAGAATATACAATCCCACCAAGCAACAGATTCTACAAAATTAAAAACAAGCAAATACAAATATGATAGAATGGAATGTATGTACCAATATTTAGTGCATGCTCAACTATTCTCCAGGTATGTCTACAAAACTACATAGTTACTAGTTTGTAAGGCCGAAAAAAGACAGACGTCCATCCTTCACCTGGTTGTGCAAAGGTTGATCCAGAGGAAGGCAAAAAAACCCCCCATGAGGTAAAAAATTTTTTTTAAAAAAATTCCTTCCCACTCCAACTTCAATCAGAAAAAATCCCGGATCAATGAAAACCCTTCTCCAAATCCTAGACAAAAGGCTAGGTTCAAACGGCTTAACTGCGGGAACGTAATTACTCCCCAATTTTCGCCGTGTGGCCGGGGGGGGGCGGGATGGGGAGGGGGCGGGGGGCGGGACCCGCCCCCCATAACAAATTTCTACGGGGGCGTATACCCGCTAGAAAGTGACATGCCAATTATCCCCCGCCCGGGCGGGTTGCCGGGAGGGGAGGGCGTAATCCATATTTCTCTTGAGAACGTGGATTACCGGGAATGAATTTGGGGCCCTTTTCAGCCCGGAATTTTCGCACTTTTCGGCCTAATTACGGACCAAATACGGCCCATTTTAAGCCGTGTGAACAGGCCTAACTTGTTATATTACTAAAACCTAGAAATTATCCCCCAAACCCTTTTTTAACTCTGTTAGTGAATTTACCATGACAAGTTCTTTTCAGAGAGTCCCACATCTAAACGTCTTTACAAAAAAGAATCCCTTTCTATTTTTATGTAAAACTTTCTTCGTCAAACGAGAGATTCCCCTTGTTCTTAAAACAGCCCTGTGATAAATAAATCTTGGGAGAGATCCATATTGGACCTTTGATGTATTTAAACATATTTATTATGTCCCCCCCCCCGGCCGTCTTTTTCCTAAACAAATAAACCCCCAAACTTTGCTAATTTTTTTTGGTATTTTAGTCCACCCACCTTTATTATTTTTGTTTCCCCCCTTTGTACCTGTTCAAGCTCTACAATTCTTTCCGTGACTGGGGCCCCAAAACTGTACACAATATTTCCCTGTGTGGGGCTAACCAGTACTGTAAATGGACAATAATATTCTCATCAGTGAACCATGTCCCTTTTAAATACACTCCAGTTTTCTGTTTGCCTTTTGGCCCGCTGCTGCCTGACACGGCAATTTCAATTAATTTAAATGCTACCAGGATTCCCATGCCTTCTCCTGTCACGTTTTTCTCAGGTTTTTTCCGTTTAACAATAATCATTGGGGTGGATTTTTTCCTTCCCCCGTGCAAACCTTTCATTTACTGTATTAAACCTCATCTGCCCCTTTTTCTGCCCAGGCCTCCAACTTACCAATCCCTTTTTAATAACACATTTTTCCTCTATTGGTTTTTATTTTCTTTAAAAACTTTTGTAAAACGCTGCAAAGACATATTTTACGTGCAATCCTGTTTAAGATCATTAAAAAATATTTAAAAAAAAAATAGGCCCAATACGCCCCGACCCCTGTGGACCCCCTATAACAGGGATCCAGTCTGATATGTACCATTAATTACCACCCTTTGTTTTCTATCACTGAGCCAGTTACTTACCCACTTGCAAGCATTTTCCCCCAGTCCAAACATTCTCATTTTTGCAGATAAGTCACTGGTAAAGTATGATATTTTCCTTCATCTCAGCATGATGAGAAATTGGCATGTGAGTGGCCACTCATTGACTGCTCACATGTAGTTTTTTGATAGTAGTAAAAGTCTGTGGGTGTGACGGTAGCAGTCACACCTGGGCCATATAGGTGCCCACAGTTGCTCAAAGGCCACTTTGCCACATAGGAAGACCCTAATTTTATAAATGGTACTTACAGTATCTCACAAAAGTGAGAACACCCCTCACATTTTATCTCCTGTTATTGTACACAAGTTTATCTGGTTACCAACCACCTCTCCCCATCTCTCTTCCTCTGTTTCTTATCTGATTGCTCCACAAGCTGCCATTCCGTCCATGGTGAGTCACTCCCTGCAGAATCTTATCTCTAGCTAAGAAAATGAGAAACTTTCACCCTTATGAAGAACTCTGTAGCCTTGTATACTAGTTTATAAATCTCCTGCAGGCATGTCAGTATAACAGAATCAGCTGATATGTCAGTCACTGCTATAGAACCACCCACAGACCACACAGGAAGTGTGAATCTAAAGCTGGTTGTGACTCTTTGAAACTGCCTGGTGAGACAACCCATTAAGCGCTGCCATGATTTAATACTTTGTTATTTAAAATGTTGCGAAAATTAATAGTGAATACACGTATTACATGGGTTAAAAGGGTGTTTCAGGATCTAACAATGCTCGTTGGTCCATCAGCGCATGAGTAAAAATAGAAGATAAAACTCGAACTTACCTCCCGGGTGGTCTCCTGCAGTCCCGGCTGCTGCTGCGTTTATCCTCGAAGTAGCCAGTGAACGTTCGTTGTTCACGTGACAGGTGTAGCAAATCACAGGCCATGTGACCCCTGTATTTGGCTGCAGCTATCATATGAATGAAGACCATTCATAGCTACAGCGGAGAGCACCAAGATGGCCACTGGGACTGAACAGGAGCATCCAGGAGGTTATCTTCTATTTTTGCTCATGTCCAGATGGAACAGCGAGCATTGTTAGATACCAGAACACCAATTTGAGGAAAGAACAAGGAAATTGTATAAATTGAGATAACCCAAGGCATTAATGGGTAGATTCAAAAGCAAACTAAAATAAAACTAAAGACAAGCAATAAATATTGTAGGAGGCCCAAAACATTTTTTTAACTCAAAATATACAAATCAAAAAAAAGTGAGTACCCCCCCAACATTTTTTTAAAAAATGTATTAATCTTTTAACGGGACAACCAGAAATATGATATTTTTATAAATGAAAAAGTAGTCATGTACATTTTGTATAACAAAAAATTTTGGTGTTCCTAAAAAAACCAACACACAGTCATAAATGTCTAAAACCACTGACTACAAAATAGTGCCCCCCTAATAAAAAGGGCCCAAATTCGCCATTTTCCTTTCCCTTGGGTTCATTGATTCGTTAGGGGAAACAAGATCTCAGGTGTAATGAGGAGCAGGTGTGTTAAATTTGGTGTTGTTGCTCTCACACTGATCTCTGGAAGGTCAACATGGCACCTCATTGCAAAGAACTCTCTGATGATCTGAATAAAAGAATTATTGTTCTACATAAAGAAGAAGATATCCAGCACCCTGAAACTGAGCTGCAGCATGTTGGTTAAGACCATAATGCGGTTTAAGAAGACGGGATTCCTTTAAAACAACGAAATGGTAACAAAAAGTTATGCAGGGGCTCAGGTCATACCAGGAAATTTGTCTTTTTCAGAATAACGTATTTGCTTCCATCACTGCTAAAGAGGTTAAGTAGGTGGGTTAGGCTGTCGTGCTCTACATAGTTTCACTCTGCTCAAATTGGTCTGCAGACTGTCTCCTAAAAGGGACCCTTTTTTCTAAAGTGATTCACAAGAAAACCTGAAAAAATTTCTGAAATAGACTGGGGAAATGGGATTCCTGAAATCATCATGTGGTCGATAGCCCAAGACAAACTTTTTGGGGTTAAGATGGTTCGCTGGGGGTGGCAGCAACAAAGTAGGATACAAACACAAGTGGTCTTGCCTCATCAAAATGGTGGTGGGAGTGTCAGGGTTTGGGGGCGCATAGTCTGCTTTTTTTGGGGGGAACTACTTTTCATTAAGGAACAATGAAAAATCTACGTCACATACTAAAAACAGAGCATGTCCCCTCCCTTGGAAATTTGGGGGGCAGAAATTCAAACATGAAACACCTCAAACCGCTCCAAGACAAACACTGCCTTTCTAAAGAAAATGGGGGTAAAAGTGTTGGACGGGCCAAGCATGACTCCAGACCTAAACCCATTGAGCATCTTGGGGCACCCTTTAAAGGAAATGGGGGAGCAAAAGGGGTTCAAAAAACATCCTACTCCGGGGGTGTCTCATGGGGGGAATAAAAGGGGATTTAAGTAAACCTAGGAACTCCACCCCAAAAAATTTTTTCGGGTGCGGGGTGGCCACACAAAATTTTGACACTTGGGGCACAATTTTCCACTTTTCCACAGGTTGAACCAACTTTTGGTTCCAAACCAACATTGTTTTGGTGTGTTGAGTTTTTTTGAGAAAACACCTCATTTACACGGTTTACAAGGCTTTAAACAAGACACTTTAAAACCCAAACCTCATTCTTATTTTGTCCCCAAAAAGATATAAACAAAAAAGGGGGGGTGTAATCATTTTTGGGTGAAATATTGAAATTTTCTAGAAAAATCTCCTTTTTTTTCATTGTTGGAATATAAATCCTGTTTTAATTTTTTTTTAAAACACCCTTGTTTTACTAAAAAACCTTTTTACCACCAGGGGGGAAATGCCATTTTAAAACAAGGCAATAAGGACACAATTGCCACTTTGTATGAAATATCTGAAATTTTTCCTGCATTGGGTTTTTTTTTTAAATTTGAAACCTTACTTGGGTGCGTTTTTGTTTATTTTTTCAAAATTTTTGGTTTTAAAAACCCCTTTGGGGACCTTAAACCCCCCCAGGCATTTTCAGTGGTTTCATTTGAAAAAAACTCTGTAAACCGACGTCAACCTTTTACTTGATTTTAAATAGAAATCTTACATATTCACACACACAGATTTTTGACCGGGAAAAGGTTTTTACACAAAACCGCTGGGGTTTTCCCAAAAAAATTTTGAACATTCCATTCTCCACCTGGGTTTTTGGGGAGAAAAACATGTCAATGGTTGGGGGACGGCAATCGCAAACCAAGAAAAAAACCCCCCCCCCAAAAAACCACGTTAAAGATGTCAAAATACCGACCGGATTCCTTTAATCAGATTCTGTCCGGTATTTTAACCTGCTGTGTGGACGCAGCCTAGATGTTATTTTCTATTTATCATAGTCTTTTTTTTTTTAATTAACAATCAAAACTGACCTGACAATCACACTGCTGGGCCCCCCCTGTTGATACACAGTAATTTAAGGGCGTTATATACCCCTGACAAACAATTCAATTACAGATTTCATGAAAATAAAAGCAAAGACCTGACATATTAGTAGTTCTGATAAATATCTCCCAATGCCCCAATGGCAAAATTTAACAAATCCAAAATACCAGCAGCAAGTGTTGTTTTAGTAACGCAAGAGTGGATATTTGACAGGTTTCTTTGGAGCTATAACTTCAAGAATACAAAGTAAACTATAAAAACAGTTCTCATATTTGTCTTATCCACTAAAAAAATCATTTTTGACTCTTATACTAGTTCTTGTTAAGAAAATATGGCCTGGTTAAAGTGTCTATAAATAATGCAAGAGTTGGTCTGTATGGTGCTTTCTCTGTAATGTATGCTAGATACTATACAGGATGCTTTAGTTTCTGTTCACAGTGTATGTTGGAGGTGTAGTTTGCAAAATTGTCCAAAAACATGCATGCATCACCCAATAATTCCCATTGTAACCCCCCCCCCCTAAACTACACAGTATGTTTTTTTTACCAATCCATTAAATTGAATAATCAACTACCATAATCAATGCTGCTAAGAAAGGACACTCATTTAGTATACACTGGGTGGGACCATATTGTAATCTTAGCCACCTCTGAAATAAGATAAATTTGTGGTTTGAATTTGCCTGCTTTGGCCATTCTAGAACCTTGTAAAGTGAAAAGACCTCATGAGGCTGTCCTTGTGAGAGACATGCCATCTCAGAACAGCCATGTAAAGATGCAGCACCCTGCCCATGGTAAGCAATCTTTACCTAAGGAGGTGATTCTGCAGGCAAACAAATGATCATAGCAACCTCTGGCCCCTCAGGGGTGTCAGCATACTGCTGATCTAACATGGAGGCACTAGTCACGCATTAAAGGGGTTGTCTCACTACAAGGATTGCTGCTTTTTATGTTAAAGATCCTACAAAAACAAGTCACTTTGCAATATATGTCCATTAACAGTGTCCTACCTATTCTGAGATATCCCCTCTTGTAAGGGCTGCATCAGCTCCTGTGGTCGCTATGGTTACAGACCTGTTTGATCTCTCCTGATAGGCTGCCAGTTCTGATCGCTACAGCTACAGACCTGTTTGATCTCTCCTGATAGGCTGCCAGTGCTGACAACCCCTTTAAGTAAACTCTGAGCTTCATTGCCAAAACTGTTCTTTAGCCCTTATATCCTACATATTCCCAATGGAATGCTCCGTATTTTCACAGAAAGAAAGACTGTCGAAAACACCATTGCCTATTTATAGGGGTTTTGCCACAATCTCATTTCATACCTACCGCATCCAGCTCTTCAGCTCTGTGTGCTCAGAAGGGGGCGTGTGTGATTTGTTTGAATTGCTTATCATGTGACCCAGCAGGATGACATCACCAGGCTTTTCCTCTCTGTAGTCAAAGAAAGGTCTGTTTATATAAAGCATTGTGAGTAGCTGAGAGGTAAAGCTTTTGCTTCACAGCACAAGGGTCCTAGGTTCAAATCCCTGCAGAAACCCGACCTTTTGTTGTTTTTTTTCTCAATGCACAGACCTCATTGAGGTTTCTTTTTTATTTATTTGCACTGTTTGACTAATTACTAGGGAGTACAGAGGACGGGAGTAGAATGACAGCACCTGGGGTTTGAACACTCAGTAGCTGCCTGAGAGGAGACGTGATGTCTGAGCATGTGTGACCAGTACTGAGGAGCTTTCAGCCCTGATCGTATCCCCTGGAGACGAGCTGTAAACAATGGATCATTAAAGGAGCAGCTAAAACAAAAACGCTGCAGAATTTTTAATAATAATGAATGGTGAAAATGTGTATTTCAGTTGCGAGTTTCCCACGTCAATTTTACTTTGTGGCAAAACCCCTTTAAAGCAGCATGCACTGATCCAATGACTTGATGTAATAAAATTAGGCGATAACAGAATGATGTAATTCTGAATGGAGGATCCTACAGAGGGATTATTTATGAGAAATTTCTGCTGTGAGCACAAAACATGTTCCGTTAAAGGGGTTTTATCGTTACAAAGATCATGTTTCAGATTATGGGGACAGTAAAAATAAGCACTTTTGTAATTGGGTTGCATTACCTCTGTCCCTTGGTTTAGCAGATATGAGCTTCTCTGTAAATCTGTATTCTGTTTCTGCTGTTGCTCTGTTGCTGGTCGGAACGCCCCCTTGTCGATTCCCTAGACACCCCCCTGCACTGTGATTGGCTGGCTGACATTTCATTCAGCCTGTTGGGATATGCCCCCAGACAGGAAACGCCCCGGCCACGCCCCCTGCACTGTGATTGGCTGCCTGCACACTCTGTGTTTACTCCCCTCTGAGCTGTTAAAATTGATAGTGAAACCAAGGTATGCTGGCTCTATGTACATCTCCCAGCTCTATGGTGATGATCTGGGCAATTACTGCCTGTTCAAACGGCTTTTGCCAAGAGGTTGTTTTACCTCCTCACAGGTCCAGTCCTTAAGCTGCTACTTTGAAAAGAGGGCGTTCTGTTCCTCAGGGCTAATGCAAGCCCCGCCTCCTTATGATGTCATCACCTGTAGTGTATAACATAAGGATTCAACACTGTGATCAGCTCTGCAAGATAAAGGTTAGGAGTTCAAGTTCCATCAGTATTTTTTTTTTCTTTTATAAATTGTACACATATGTAAAGATATGAAAATATATGTGTAGACATCTATAATTTTATTCATATACACACACAAAGCTCCCCTATATAGTGTCCCATTGTCACAGTATTCACACAAGCACTTCCAACATATTGATACAATGCATATATTCTGGGGATGAGACATGATATAGGGGAGCTATGTATGTGTATATATATATATCATTATAGAGATTGACATATATATTATAGGTCTCTCTACATATGTGTAGAATTTAAGGGGGGGAAAAAAAATATACTCTGTGAGGAGACGAGAACTCCAAACCCCTTCGTTGTAAAAGCAATACTCTATCACTGCACCAACAGCCCAAGTTAGTTACAAGCTGAGCAGGGCCTTCTCTCAAAGCTGATTGCTTCTACCCCCATTGTTTTCACTCACATATCACTGACAGCAAGAAGAGATCTTTACTTGAAGCTGACATTTGTCCTTGTAGTTGAGTAAAGGTCTCTGCCTGTTGTCAGTACAATTTGGGTGAACACCACTAGAAGTTAAAGCTGTTGGCTTTCAGCATCATTTGTGTGTAAACTAAGACATATGACAGGTGCTTGCTGGTGTTTGGAGCCTCAAGGCTGCAGACATAAGAAGCATGCAGGAGGCTACAGAGCTGTTATATCCAGACAACCTTCTGCATCCCCTGCTTCATACAAAATGATGATGTCACAGTTCTTCAGTGAGGACAGACACGCCTCCTGGGAGGAGAGACACGCCTGCTGACAGGAGAGACACGCCCCTGGATTTCAAACTCAATCTGAGAAAATTAGCTGAACAGCCCGAACAGCTCAAACGATAACACCCCTTTAAGAGTGGTTTATGAGGGACCGAAATGTTTGGAATTGGAATGACAATAATTGGATAAAGCCTGAGATTTATTGTGATGTTTGTTATGTGAAGAATGAGGAAATGCAGTATATTTTAATAACTGAAAGTGCCATTGGAACATTTTTAAATTGTGATCTAGAGACCTGAATATCATGCTCTTTTCTATCAGTATTAGAACACCCATTCATGAAACTGAACTTTTCTCACAATGATTTACATGAGTAAGATGGCAAACTAATTACCTATTACTTGCAAAACTCATTAATATCTAAACTGCGGTAGTTGTGTTAAATATGTCCATCTTTCACACTTAAAGAGGGCGTGTGACAGCTCCTCACATGTTTGTTTTAGTTAATACTTGAGTTTCCTGCAAAATTCAAATCCTTTTAAAACCCTGTGTTGTGCTGTTCCTTTGTTATTCCTTATAGAAATGCATTACTGTCAGGTCGGTGTTACCAATTGGAGGGGTGCTTATGCAGTCTAATATTGTCTAATCAGTGTTGGCAGTCAGTATGTGCAGGGACACACACATTTGAAAACTGGACTGGTAAAACCCAGCTGACTGTTTCCAGAGGCATAACTTGAATTGCAGGGGCCCTAGTGCCAAAAGTGAAATTGGCCCCCCAGCTACTATGTGCCACCAACAATGCTGCTATCTCCTTATGTCTCAAGAGGGCTTTTGAGCCCCTTCAGGCTGCAGGTCCCGGTAGCGACTGCTACCTCTGCACCCCCTATAGCTACGCTCCTGACTGATTCAGTAATACATGCAACACGAAACAGAAGATAAATTGCTCCAGAATTGATATTATACAGGAAACACTAGGATACTGGCTTGGCTAAATACCCCTTTTGCTTTCTCAAGACCCAGTGAGTCAAAAGCAAATTGAGGATTTGTTACATCCAATACTCAGCTCCTTTCCCATAATGCCTTGTGATATGCAGATGCTTAGTAGAGGGCAAAAAGGCAATTCAAAACTCTACACACCATTTGGTGCTCTCCTCACCTCAAGGAGAGATGTTCCACTTCTGAGCCACTCATTGCCTCTCACACAGCCAGCCGTATTGCTCTGCTCTGCACTGATGAGGGACATGGTGCCAAAGATGCTGAGGCCATCTGGAAGTTTAAAAAATGAAAACATCTGGTCCAAGTTTAAAGTTTGTTTTTACCTTTTTATGTTTATTACCTTTATTAATGTATATGTACTAGCATATATATGTGCCCTTGTCTGAAAAGTTAATGATTTTTACATTGGACGAGTCTGTAAATTGTTTTGAGTTACCTGAAAAGTTTGTAAATTGCTTTGTTTGTAACAATACACTTTTTATATTATATATATATATATATATATAAATATTTTATAAATATATTTATATATAAATGTCTGCAGATGAGAAAATACGGGCTTAGCTAATATCCCTTTTGCTTTCTCAAATCCTCAAGTTGAGGACTTGTTACATCCTATAGAGGGTGCTTGAGCTTCTCACTTATTTCCCATAATGCCTTGTGATAAAATAATCATGTCAGGATGTTACAGGCCTTCTTCAAATATACTTTTTTCTACTTTATATGTTCTTCATAAATTATTTGAATGTAGGTTAATGGGGGCTCGAAATCCAACATGGCTTTGAATACAGATATCATACTAAAAGCGGTCAGTGTTGGGATACTTTATCTTAGAAATTACAAAGTACCTGGCTCAGATTGAGATGCTTCTAAGTTCTTTAAGTCCCTAAAAACCCAACAACCTTAGTTTTGGTTGCCTATTATGCTGATATACTACACTGTAATATCATACCAGAAGCAGTCAGTTTAGTCCATTAAGATACTGCCCAAAAATAGAAAAGATATTTTATAGACTAATTCTTACTTCCCAATACCTTTGATTACCTAAAACTTATAATGACTATAGAAGTCATTAAAGACCATCTCTTAAAGATCTGATAAAAACATCACAAATGGAATTTATAAAGAGAAGGGGCATTCAAAATCAGTCATGAGCAAAGGATTTCCCAGTCCTAGAAGTTTTAGGCTATGCCTACACAGCACAGGCTTTTGGTCATTTTTTCAGCGGTTTCAAAGCACTGATTTTGAATCCACTGAAAAACCGACTGTAACCTGTGCTGTGTAGTCCTCAATAGAAAATCCGTGCTGTAGTCTACACAGCACAGATTTTATACTGAGGTTTTCCTAATCCGAAAACCGACTCCATGAATATAGAACGTCTGTTCATCAGTGGTGTGCAATATCTTTGATATTGTATGTTTACACATCAGGTTTGTGCGGTTATTTTAATCCCCTGATCAACCTGATAGGGGAAACGCGCTGTAGATATAGTACTGCGAGACTTTTTGAGACCTGGATCACTTCTGGACCCAATAAGGTATTATCATGGTAATTTTGAGGAAAGCCGATGGAGGTGGGGCCGCCCTTGTTGGGGCGATGACCCCATTTTTTTTGCTTATAGGGTATTTTCTCTAGGAATTGTGTAAGGAAAGGTTCACTGGATCCACAGAATACTTTGGATATTTTCCTTCATTTTGTATTACCGTATATACTCGAGTATAAGCCAAGTTTTTCAGCACAAAAAATGTGCTGAAAAATCCGACCTCGGCATATACTCGAGTCACTGTCGGCACTCAGGCGCTGCGATGGCCCGAGTGCTGACAGGGACGCTTCAGTTATATGCTGCCCTCAGGGGGCGCATATAACTGAAGGCCGAGTGAGCGCACAGTGTCCGGGCGCTGCGCTGGCCCCGGGCACTGTCCGCGATCCCTTCACCTACATGCGACTCCTCCGGAGCGGGATATAGGTGAAGAGATACCACTGCGGGGCACAGAGCGAGCGCTCCGTGCTCCGCAGTGGCCCTCCGGGCGGCCGCAGACCGGGGGCTGTCCGGAGTTTCCGGCACGCAGCGTGTGTCATCACGCAGCGGCGGCCTGATGACGTCACCCGCCTGTGCCGAGAAGACCCGAGGACACGCGCGGGAGGCGGGGCAGCGAGGAGGCGGAGCAGCGGGGGGTCAGGTAAGTGATTGTTGTTTTATTTTTTTAAACTGCCTACAGCCTGCCATATACCTGCCTACAGCTGCCTATACCTGCCTACAGCTGCCTATACCTGCCTAAAAGCGCCTACAGCTGCCTATACCTGCCTACAGCTGCCTATACCTGCCTACAGCTGCCTGTACCTGCCTACAGCTGCCTGTACCTGCCTACCGCGGGCCCTATACCTGCCTACAGCTGCCTATACCTGCCTACAGCTGCCTATACCTGCCTACAGCCGGCCCTATACCTGCCTACAGCTGCCTATACCTGCCTACAGCCGGCCCTATACCTGCCTACAGCTGCCTATACCTGCCTACAGCCTGCCCTATACCTGCCTACAGCCGGCCCTATACCTGCCTACAGCCGGCCCTATACCTGC
The DNA here is from genome assembly GCA_025379985.1 of Phyllomedusa bahiana. Classification (NCBI taxonomy): domain Eukaryota; kingdom Metazoa; phylum Chordata; class Amphibia; order Anura; family Hylidae; genus Phyllomedusa; species Phyllomedusa bahiana. The sequence goes on along the minus strand of JAODAL010041377.1, from coordinate 5,285 downwards.
CTACAGCTGCCTATACCTGCCTACAGCTGCCTATACCTGCCTACAGCCGGCCCTATACCTGCCCTATACCTGCCTACAGCTGCCTATACCTGCCCTATACCTGCCTACAGCCTGCCCTATACCTGCGTATGGGGCCATATACCTGCCTATTACCTGCATATGGGGCCATATAACTGCCTATTACCTGCGTATGGGGCCATATACCTGCCTATAATCTGCTTATGGGGGACATATAACTGCCTATTACATGCGTATGGGGCCATATACGTGCCTTTTGGGACATATACCTGCCTATACCGCATATAGGGCCATATAACTGCCTATAATTTGCCTATGGGGGACATTAAACTGCCTATGTAATTTTATTGGTATCCATTTTTATTTTTAAAATTTACCAGTAGCTGCTGCATTTTTTACCCTAGGCTTATACTCGAGTCAATAAGTTTTCCTTTTTTTGGGTAAAAAGTAGGTGCCTCGGCTTATACTCGGGTCGGCTTATACTCGAGTATATACGGTATTTTTTCTAAACTGGGACAACGGGACTTTGAGTAATCTTTGCAGTATATGGTGGCTATTTATGCTTCTTATGTATTTGAGATTTTGTCCTACAGAGACCCATCAAGGTTTAGTATTTGATGTATTTTTTGTATTTATACACTTATCGATTTAGGGGTAAATTTAAATTAAGTATACTTTTTTATTGGGATTTTTTCTTCTGATATTTCTGAAAATAGAACATCTTCTATATTCCGCAGGACCAACGTCGGATTCCTGCAGCCCCATTGTACTGGGACACCGCGAATCTGAAATCCGACCGCTGTTTTTTGTTAAAAACAATGGCGGTTTGGCGTGATCCAGCAAAGTGAAAATGCTGTCGGACTTTGGACGGCTTTTTTACCTTGCTGTGTGGACCTAGCCTTACAGGCAGAAATAGATTTTCATAACATACGTTAGTGAGCTGTTAGGCTTTAAAAATAAATGTTAAGTGTGAATTTGTGCTATTTAAGACCTAGTCTCCCTAGGAGAACAACAACATCCAATACATTGGTTTCAGAATAGCTACTTAAAGTATTGCCTAACTTGAATGTCAGCCAAAAACCAAGATCCATATATACCCCAAATTATTATCCTATGTTTAAAAACTTATACTGTGAACTTAAGAAACTCATCCTCACCAATAGATGTATAAATAGATAAGGTGGTATCATCTCATTATATGATTTTTGCGAAGCTCTTCATCCTGAGTCAAAGCCATCCACTTATGTCAGCCCGTTTCAAATTTTGCTGCAAATTGCTAGAAAATCCACCCTAACTTGGGTTTAGGGTTTTTATGGGGTTTTAGTGGTAACCCACTGTTTGTACCGATCCAGGACCAGCAGTGTTCCCGTTGCAATGTCTGATGTCCCGTCTGACATCTTTCTTGGGTACCATAATTTAAAGTCTATGTTATGGTAATTGGAAGTGATATCTGACAGAATGTCCAATCTCCCTTTCAGTTAAAAATAACATAAGGTCCATGTTATGGTAACTGAAAGTGACGTCCGATTTTCTTCATTCTTCATTTTGCATTATGTTGGGTGACATTGTAGGATTTTAAAATGAATTACCAGTTTTCCATAGAGTTATGGTTTTAACATACAATGATCATCCTGGAACCAATTAATATTGTATGTTGAGGGATCATTGTACTAGCAATAGAAAATGTAACATGCTATATAATACCATCTCATAGAACAAGAACACCCTCTGCTGTTGTCAATTATAATTACAGTGTGGTAAAAAAAACTTAAGCCAAAAGGGAATGTGTCATCCATCAGAAAACGACCTATTATCAAGTGTTTATGTTAAACATATTTTAATATGACTTTCTATGTTTATTTCATTTTAATTTTTTTCTAAACTTTATTGAAAAATGCAACATTAGAATTATAAGACTTTATATAAAACAAGTCTGGCTAAAAGATATACTGCAGATTGCTTTTGTTTTCTTGCCGTCTTCCCATACAGTGACATCAGGAAAACGAGAAGCGACTGCGGTTTTTGTACAAAGCGTGAAAAAAGCCGCGGTCCTGCACTGGAGAAAAAATGGCCGCTTTCAGGCCGTTTTTTGTCCAATGCAGTGTAGACATAGCCTTACGCACAAGTCCATAAATATTTGGACAGAGACAACATTTTTCTAATTTTGGTTCTGTACATTACCACAATTAATTTTGACCAAAACAATTAGATGCAGTTGAAGTTCAGACTTTCAGCTTTAATTCGGTGGGTTGATCAAAATGATTGAATAAAAATGTGAGAAACTAAAGTATTTTTTAAACACAATATCTTCATTCCAGGAGCTCAAAATTAATCATGGTCTGAAGGGGAAGCATCCGGGCTGTCTGCTGACGTCACCAGACTGCAATACATTGTGGGCATGGTGATTGACAGTCGCCATGGAGACCAGTATAGAGCAGTTCTGCTCTATACTGGTCTCCCTTGTAACAGCGATCTAAAGATCGCTGATACAACTCCCTTCTGGGGAAAAGTGAAAAAAAGGAGAAAAAGTTAAAAAAAAAGTGAAAAAAAGCAAAACTCAAACATGAAAAATCAAATAAAAAACTCGTACACCACCCTTTTCCCCTTTACAAATGCCAATCGCCCCAAAAAAGATCAAAAACAATTAAAGTACTCATATTTGGTATCGCCTCGTGTGTAACCACCCACCCTATAAATCTGAACGCCGTACAAAAAAGCAGTCACAGAATTGCAATTTTTGTTCATCCTGCAGCACAGAAAATGGAATAAAAAGTGATAAAAAAAACCTCATATAAACACCATCAAAGTGATGTCAATTAAAACATCAGTTCATCCCTCCAAAAAAAAAAAAACCTTACACAGCATTGTGTATGGAAAAATAAAAAAGTTATGGCTATCAGAAGACAGCGCTGCATAAATATTGTTTTACACAAAAAAACACTTTTTTTTTTTTTTAAAGTGCTTTCACTTAAAAAAACTATATATTGGGTATCGCTATATTCGTCTCGACCTACAGAGTAAAAATAAATGCAGATACTGCACGGTGAGCGCTGATAAAAATAAAAATAAAAAACACTTGGATTGCAGTATTTTCTTCACCCTACCTTCCAAAAAATTTATTTAAAAGTGATCAAAAAGCCTTGTCCCCTCAAAAATTATACCAATAAAAACATCGAATCATCCCACAAAAAACAATCCCTTACCCAGCTCCGTACACAGAAAAATAAAAAAGTAACGGTTCCCAGACTACGGCAATGCAGAAACATGTTTTCCTTTTTGAATATAAGTGTTTTTCTTGTGTAAAAGCAGTAAAACATAAAAAAATAGGCTTGTGGCTGAGCCAAATAGCGCACCAGGGCCACATTTAAGATATCTCTAAAAACTGCAGAATGTGGGGAATCAATATTAAGTTGCATTTACCTTATCACATCTACCGTGTTCTTGTGAATAATGGAAAAATATTGAAAATCTGCAAAAAAAAAGGGAAATTTTGAAATTTCACCTCCACTTTGCTTTAATTTCTGTGAAACACCTAAAGGGTTAACAAACTTCCTGAACACTGTTGTAAATACTTTAAGGGGTGTTGTTTCTTAGATTTGGTAATTTATGGGGGTATCTAACACACAGACCCCTCAAAGCCACGTCAGAACTGGACTGGTCCCTAAAAAAATGTATATTGCAAATTTTCTTGAAAATGTGAGAAATTACTACTAAATTTCTAAGCCCCCTAATGTCGTAAAAAAAAAAAAAAGACATTTAAAAAATGATGCCAACCTACAGTAGACAGATGGTAGATGCTAGTTATAAACTATTTTGAGTGGAATAACTATCTGTCTTACACGCAGAAGTTTTTGAACTTTGAAAATGGCAAATTTTTCCAAATTTTCACGATATTTTGATATTTTTCACAAGTAAACAAGGATAGTATGAACCGAAATGTATTACTAACTTAAAGCACAATGTGTCACTAGGAAACAATCTGTTAATCACATGGAGAGGTAAAAGTGTGAAAAAGTTATTCTCACATAAAGTGACACATGTCAGATTTTAAAAACTGGGCTGTGTCAAAGAGACCAAAACTGGCTCTGGCGGTAAGGGGTTAAATCTTCCCTTTAGCATCCTCCTAATATTGGCTGGGTGCGTTTTTTTTTTTGTTCTCTCTCTCTTTCCCTCTTGACTGATTCTCTGATTAATCATCAGTATGCGACAGCACCTGCATTAAGTTTTTTTACTCGTCATGGTTGACTGTTAATATCAGTTTTTATGTTCCTCTCTACTGTTTGTTGTTGTTGCCTTAAAGGGGGTGTATCGCTTCTTCAGTTCGTGTGTTTCAAAGTATTTTCAATTTCTCAGCTCTACAAATCAATGGGGCATTTCTTCCCCTCCCAGCTGGGTGTTTCTTAACTGAAAGGGGATGACATCATCCCCCCCTTCACTGTTCATGCTCGCTCCCAAGTACTGTTCTCCCCCCCCTTTCCACATCTCACTGTTCCTCTCCCTATGCAGTCTTATTTTGTAAGAGCTGTTTAACCCCTTCACGCACCTGGACGTATGCATACGACCTGAGGATCACGCAAACTCTAACGCAGAGTTCGTGCGCTCGGCGCGGGGTGTCAGCTGTATAGTACAGATGACATCCCGCTGCATCGGCCCCGACCCGCAATCACTCCACGAGTGGCCGGTTAACCCCTTAATTATCGTGACCATCGGGTCGCAATAACTAAGAGAGACGCAGGAGGAGATCGCCCCTCCTGCGTCTCTGTTTGTGACAGCAGCTGCACGGATCGCTCGATCCGTGCAGCTCCTGCCTTCTGACAGACAGCACGGAGGGCATAGAATGCCTTCTGTGTTGTCTGTGACGTCACAATGCCCGGCCGTGCCCTGTGGGCATGGCCCGGCATCGAGACTGACAGTTACCATAGGAACCAGTGCACAGCAACAAGCTGTGCATTGATTCCTATTGAATGAGAGAAAAGTAAAAAAAAAAAAAAGTAAAAAAAAAATGTGAAAAAGTAAAAAAAAAATTTAAAAGTGAAAGACAAGTAAAACACAAACACGAAAAATAAAATAAAAAACACGTACACCGCCCTTTTCCCCTTTACAAACACCAATCGCCCCAAAAAATAAATAAAGTACCCAAATTTGGTATCGACCTGCCCTATATATCTGTCATGTTAATTTACCCATACGGTGAACGCCGTAAAAAAAAAAAAAAAAAACAATCACAGAATTAAGATTTTTGTTATCCCCAGCACAAAAAAAAAATG
>JAODAL010041376.1:0-35938 GCA_025379985.1 Phyllomedusa bahiana | reverse complement strand
AAAAAAGGGGGCTTTTTTTTTTAAATGCAATTCAGAGTTTGGCTGCTTAGCTGAGGTTTGTTATGAAATCCCTACAAAAATTTTAATACATTTTGATTTTGTTTAACAAAAAATGTAAAATTCTTTTAAATGGAAAAAAAAGACATCCCCGAAAATAAGTCTTTAGCTCGTCTTTAGAGCAAAAATAATATAAGAACTGTCTTGTTTTCGGGGAAACGGGGTATTACAAATACAGGATAAAAAACAAAAACACAGAAAGCTTCCCTACAACCATGTGTATAAATCCATATTACACATTACATATTACATATTATAATCTTTGTGATAAAAAAACCCACCCAGTTTATAAAAAAGGGGGGAAATTTAAATGAGCGTTAGATTTCTTTTCTACGGGTTTGGAATTGTATATAATCATAAAAAGGTAAAAAATTTTTATGGATTTATTCACAGTACTGCACTTGCCCCAAATTAAAACCTATGAGTCAATTTTAAGCTTTTTTGGCATGGTACAAGGTAACATAGTCAGCACCATCTTGTATGCAATTAACTCCCCTCCAGAAGAAAGAACATCACAAGCAGCCAAAATTTTATGTCTATTTAAAAAAGGGATCAGGCATCGAGACGCTGCTGGTGTATTTTTAAGCTAGTAGATTCAAAAAGGGTTTTTTCCCTTTTCATTTAAATTAGCCTAAACACTAGGCAAAGGGAAAATAAAACTATTACCAAATACTTTGCTTTTCAAATTTTTGTTTCTTTTAGATTTTTTTGGGATAAATTCAACTTTTTTTGATCACTTTTATTCCCAGTTTTAGGGGACAGGAAAGACCAAAAAAAACCCCCCAATTTTGGCCTTTTGGGTTTTTTTTTTCTCCTAACGTTCAACAAGGATAAGTGATGTTATATTTAAAAATCAGACTTTTACAGATGCGGGGGGGATACCAAATTTGGGTTTAAATTTTTTTCTTTTTTATTTAAAAAAAGGGGAAAAAAGGGGTGATTTTTAACTTTTTTAAAATAAATTTTTTTTTTTCTTTTAAACATTATTATTATTTTTTTTTACTTGCATACTGAGTCCCCCTAGGGTGCTTGAACACTACGGGGCTCAAAACGTCCATTCCTTTCTGATTTATAAAAAAAAGCAAAATGGTGAACAAAGATGGCGGTGTTACCACTTATTGCCTGGGCAGGAAATGGTAAAAAGGAACGCATGGCAGCAATGGAAGCCTTCACAGCTCATGATCTCGCTGTGGGAGTGCCGATCGGAGAGAGAAATGGTATGCTGCATTATTTATAATTTATTTAGATACCATAACAGCGATCAACGGGGGCTAATTGGGGTTTAAAAACAAGGAAGGGAACGCTCTGTTCCCTTTTTTACCCGGGGGGGGTGTCACTGGTGTTACCGATCCTATGATGTATTCATACCTTAAAAGTCGGTAAGGGGTTAAGTTTGAGCAGGGCCTCTTACAGGAATACTGCTAATACTACCTTTATGGCACCTCAGTCCCTAAGACTCCCATATGTAGACAGTTATTTTTGCCCTTTGTCAGTACAGATCAGGATACTGGTTGGCTAGAGAGATACTTTCAATGCAGGAGGGCACCATCTATTATTGAGGCCAAGTGGGAATATGAAGACTTTTTTGAGAAATGTTGTCCCTATATCAGTCTTTACATTATGTTATTGTGAGTTTGGATGGTAATAAAAAGCAAGCACTATGTATCTCCTTAGCTGATAAATGTACAACAGAAGTGGTAGATAATTTGGGGAATAAAGGGGGGTTGCCAAAACCCAAAAGCAAAAACTCATCTTTCCACCCCCGAATTTTCCCCATTGTTTCCAAATTTTGAAACCAAAAAATATGCAACAATCTTCAGTCCAATGCAATTAAATAATGTTATGCAAAAACACATCATTGCACTCCATATCTACTCCATATGTTTTTTTTGGCTTCCAACATTTACTAGCATTTTTTTTAGTATTTCTTTAATTTTGTTTTCTTTTTTTCTCTTATTAAAAAACATTGGAAAAATTTTGGGGTTTTTAAAAAAAAAAAACACATTTTTCCTAAAAGAACACCCCTTTATTCCCCTTGAGAACAACGTCTCAAATACTGGATTTAAAGATTTTAAATTCCCCCCCCCAATGTAAAAACTACACCCAGACATTGCAGCAGTTAGGTCTCTGCTGAACAACAAGATTCCTTCTGTATTTATCTTAAATTCAGAATAATTGTCCAAAATTCTGTACCTGTTTTATGATTTTCTACACAAAAGTCATTTATAAAATATAATACATAGGTTAAAGAGATAAATCCAGAGAGAAGACATGGTAACACAGTCGTTCTTGTGTTTGATAGGGGTTTCTTTTATTTTTTTCACGAGTTTTAACACGATAAAACATCATTGTGTTTGACATGGTCCTTTGTCCAGCTATAAACACTGGGATAGAGCACCTAAAATGCATTGTAGTACAAAGGGCTGGGTGGATATTGTCTGAAATATGTGTTTAGGGATAGGTATGGATCCTCTGGGTAAGCCCAGAGATGGTATGATTAGGGGTCACGGGGACAGTGAAAGGTGCAGACTCGTACAGTAAGCAGGCTTGGATTGGTCATGGACACGCCCCCCCGGGCAGCGCTACCAAGCCCGCTCCCCCACGTTCCCCTCCTGGCCCACCGGCAATTAATATAACAGCTCAGGCTGATTAGCCTGTGTGGTCACATCGTGGGAACTGGAGAGGTAAGAATTTTATTTCTTTTTTTAAAAACACTTGAAGCCTAATCCCTCTTCCTATATGGCCCTAAGCCCCCTATAACCCTACCTAAAACTAATGCCTCCTATAACCCTGCCAAACACCTATAGCCCCCTATAACTCTGCCGACACCTATATGCCCCCATAACCCTGCCGACTACCTATATGACCCCTATGACCCTGCCTGACTACCTATATGGCCCCTATAACCTCCTAAACCCTGCCTGCCTACCTATAATGGTCCAATATCCCTTTAAACCCTTCCCGCCTACTTATATGGCCCCTATAATCCCCCTAAAACACCTCCACCTAAACCCCTTTTATTCACATGGGAAAAACACTTATGTTATAAATGGCACATAGTAGTTGGGGGAGCTTTAATGGATTTTGGCCCCGGAGCCTGAAGTTACACCTCTGAGCAAGGTGACCAGTGTGAGGAAGAGACAGTCTATAATAACCTGTGGGAGCGAGAGGTGGGCACATAGTCTGATAGTGGGCGTCACTATTACCTTCAGTTTGTGGCTAGATGGTCTAGGATTTATTTTAAATTCATTGAAATGTAATTTGCTTTGCAGTCTACAAAGACTAAAGCTGCTGGAGTCTAGATTCAGACCTGAATCCACTGGGTTGGACTGTAGTTTCTGTGGGTGCCAACCATCTTGACCCAAGAGACGACGATCTTTTTAAACCCCCAACTAACGACCCAAGGTTTGTAACAATTAAAATTTTACTAAACTTGGATTTCGATATACATGCATTTATACAAAGATGAAGTAATTGCTGTAATACTTTAGACATCGCCGCCCAATAAGAAGTCAAAGTTCAAACTACCAAACTTACTTGCAACATACAAAGGGCCCAAAGCTTATTGGACAGGAGATTTGAAAAATTCATTTGAGAGGGAAAACAGTTCACTGTCAAGTACAATGAATTAGGTCACTAACTTAAAAATTTGGGGATATCTGAACTTTTTTGCAGCAGATTTCATCAGCAAATGGTGTGTTGTGGGGACCCGACACAAAGTGGAGAAAAGTGCATGTGTTTCTTTCTACGCTTTTGTACTGGAACTCTCATTGTCTTCAATGTAATTTTCAACACAAACTGCTTATAGAAGTATTGTTGGTTGTTGGTATTCTTTACAGATCATGAGCATTTTTAAATTAAAACAAAGATGGATATCTGGATTAAACAACCTTTTTAATCAGGAAAAGGCAATTTTGTCATAAAATATCTAAAATTCAACTTTTTGTCTAAAATTGTTGATGGGTGCGCGTTTCATTTTAATGGAAAAAAATCGGAAGGGGAAAGCAAGGCACTTGCTTCTAACAGCCAACCAGATATTCCTTCCAATGTTTAAGAGTCTTATTCAAAGTTTCATTTGAAAATATTGATAAAATAGGATGTACTAAGTTTTTTGGTTCTATTTTGTACATTACACAAACGTGAGTACACCCCTCACATTTTTTTAAATTTTATTAAATTTTTTCAGGACAACAAACAAAGAAATTTTTACTTTTTGATACAAGGGGTAAAGTAGTCAATGTCTAAAAACCACGGGCAACATATACATTAGGAAGTTTGGTGGATGTTAGAACCCTTGTGACCTCCACCTTCGTTAGGATCCCCCCCGATGCCAATAGGGTTTAGGTCTGAAGAATGTTTGGGCCTTCCAGCCCCTTTACCCACATTTTTTTTGACAAGGGGGTTGTTTGGGGGGGTGTTTTTTGGGGCTTAATTTGTAATACCCCGCGGCCCAGAAGGGAGGGGTTTCATGTTCTGCTTCAGTAGTCACAGCACATCGGGTACATTTCCCTCAATAACTGTACCTCCTCACAGCGGGAAAAAAAAACATCATGACCCTAACCATACACCCCCCCCCCCATCTTGACTGTAGGCAAAGACACTGTTTTTGACTCCTCACCTTTGCCCCCCACAGATTGACAACATCTGAACCCAATAAGTTTTTTTTTCTGGTTTCCAGTAACCTGTCTTTTTTCGCTTGTTTTTAGCAAACTGTTTGCAGGCTTTCTTGTGCATCATCTTTAGAAAAGGCTTCCTTCTGGAACGACAGCCATGCAGACCAATTAGATGCAGTGTGCGGCACTGAGTACGTGCACTCAACTTCTTTGGTCGACCATTGTGAGGATTGTTTTGAGTGGAACCTGTCTTGTTAAACTGCTGTATGGTCTTGGCCACTGTGGTGTGGCTCAGTTTCATCCTAGGGCCCTTTTTATCAGACAACAATTCTTTTTTTCAAATCCTTAGACAGTTTTTTTTTCCCTAAGAAGCCATGTAGAGAGTGTGAGGGGGGGCGATAACACCAATTTAACCACCGCTCCCCATTCACACCTAGACCTTGTAATACTAACGAGTCCCATGAAACAGTGGGAAAAAAAAATACAATTTGGAATTTGGCACAAAATTTTTCCCTTTTCACTTAGGGGTTATTCACTTTGTTTCCAGGGTTTAAATCTAATGGGTTTTTTTGTTATTTTTTACAAAGCTTTGCACGACTATTTACATTGTACAAAGGTCATTCTTTTAGTGTTTTCCCATGAAAAACATGGGAGATACTGTATTAGTTTTTATTGCACATTTTGTTATGTTTTTCATTTATTAGCTGTATTTGTTCTATTTTTTTTGTGAAAGGATTAAAGGGGATTTATCACTTCATCAGTTGGGCTGTTTTCTTGTAGCTTCATTTTCTCAGTTCCTCAAATCCAGGGGCATTTCTTCGCCTTCCAGCTGGGTGTTTCTTAACTGAAGGGGGGGATGACATCATCCTCCCTTCACTGTTCATTGCCGCTCCTGAGTCAGTGTGTTTGTTTGAGATCAGTGGGAGGGGATAGCACATTCCCTGCCTCTTTTTTCCCCCACCTTCCTGTCCATTTCACTACCACATGTCACTGTGTCATTCCTTCCCTATGCCAGTCTTATTTTGTAAGACTTGTAAGACTTGTTTTACATGTCCAAAGCTCTGCATTCAAGTCCTAGACGAGTCTTACTATGAACACAGCACTGATCTTTTCTCACCCTCTCACAGCTGAGGTTTTGTTACAGTTTGATCCAGTCTTTTCCATGAACCTCTATCCTCATAGCAGCCCAGAACTGTCTCCTTCTATATTTAAACGCAGGAGCAATTAGGTACCTTCGAGCACAATTCTGCTATTTTCAGATTGTAGAAGCAGCTTGCAGTGTTTTCTGTGGAGCGCTGGCTGTGCAGAGTGAAATGTTGCGGGCCCCCTTATTTTTGATGAGAGATGCAGGAATGCTCGCTCCCGGTGAATATGACCGGGGCCAGACCGAATGTAAATTAGTAGAGCCGTCAGCCAACGAAATGAAAAGGATGGAGGAATCCGACCGCCGTTAGGGTAACGTGGTTACCCAGAAAACGAAGTTAAGGGAACATGAAAACCAATGACAACTGTGCATATGACATCGCAATTGCAAAGTTGCTTGGATATTTCACTGTCCCCTTATTTCTGAAGACCATTTATATGTAATGATACAACCCCTTTAAAGGAGTTTTCTCACTACAGTGATTAGCTTTTAACATGAAGGTAATTGAAGATTTTTCCAAATACACTGCTTTTTTTTCCTTTATTGTGGAGATGCGAGAGATTTAATCTGCTCACAGATCGGCATCTGAGAGCAGGGAGTGATGTCACCACAGGTCAGCACACAGGACTGCCAGTTTGTTATCTCTAACAAACAAAGAGGACTATCTGTTTACTTTGAGCTCTGAATCTCCCTACAGTATAGATAAGATCACCTACTCTTGTGTCAGTGCTATTAGAAGAGCAGTGAGTACTGAGCTGATATGCTAATCACTGCCATAGAACCACCCACAGCCTGACCAGTAAGAGATAGGATGCATGAATGTAAAACTGCTTGTGACTCTGAAACAGCGTGGTGGGACAATCTGTTTAACTATTTTTTAGCTGTTTTGGTAATGCTGCTGAAATATAATGTCCAAAGAAAATAAACTACTACTAGTACATGTGAACTATAAAAAGCAGAATATGCATTTTTAAAGCCTGTCAGGTAGTTTTTGCTAGCCTATTTTGTAGCAGGATGTGATGGAGAAATACAGTGCTCTGTGATATATAGCTTTATATGATTTGAGTCAGAATTTCTGTATTATTATTATTATTATTTATTTTAAAGCGCCATTGATTCCAGTGCGCTGTACATTTCGAGGGTTACATACATAAGTCAAACGAGTACAGTGATAAGTGATAATAACAATATGGGCACGACAGAGTGAGAGAGGCGACCCTACCCCTGCTTGAGGGCTTACAATCTACAAGGACGGGGAAAGTGACAAAAGGTGAGGGGCAGATCATGTTTGTGGAGGAAGTAGTGACAAGGTTAGTGAAGGTTATAGGCAAGCCTGAAGAAATGGTTTGTCAGTTGCTTTTGAAGCTGGTGAAAGTGGAGGATGAGTCCTGATGTGGTTGGGGAGTGAGTTCCAGAGTGTGGGTTGAAAACTAGAACAGCGATTGCATTATATGCGATCATTAACGACTCTCTTCTTCTTGGGCGCACAGACGTTGTCTTATCTGTGTCTTCGTGTGAACGTAACGTAGCGCAATAACTACAGTGGGGTGTAAGCTATAGACAGCGCAGGTAGTGGAGAACCACAAACCGTCTCTCGCGTTTACTAGGTGCACACTGTGATAAAATGGCTGTGAGCACATGGCTTACATGGGGCAACACAGAAGCGTCTGGGAGGAGAACTATCACGACGTGCACTAAGCCGCTGGAACATGAACCATTTGTTCTGCGCGCACCTACTATCAGAGCCAATCAGAGACCAGAAGGATGACAGCGACCGAAGCGGTGTGATAGCGATATTAGCGACTATCGAGCGCTCCCGTGCACTATAGAGCGGAGAGGGCCTCCTAGGTGGCAACAGACGCGAGGGGAGCTCTCTTAATACCGTGCGTCTATGCCTAGACTGTACTAATAGACATTACATTGAGACGATTAGCGAGGCCCTTGCCAGGGCAATGGGACAGGCAGTCCAGTGGAGGAGCATGGATGACGGATCCGTAGAATAGATGCTCACATGTAAGGCAGGACTGAGAAGGAATACGTCTGCGTCAGTGCAGAGAGATAACAGCGGAGATCTGTTGTAGCGGATGATTCTGTCACCGCAGAGGCGCGATCTGGCGCAGACCTAGCCGTTCTACTCTCAACAACGTGGAGTTATACAGATAGCGCTGCTTTTATGAGGCGTGTGAGATGGACTGTTGCAACGACGGAGTGTGATGCTTCCCACAAGTGCTGTTGGCGGTCACAATGCAACTGCTACCTATAACGCGAGTACACATCTAGACATGACTATTCGTCTCTAGCGAGCAATGCACAAAATTGAATATAGCTCAAGGCTTATCTCAAGTCCTGGTTCGCTGTTTGGAGAATTTCATTTAAAGAAACAAGCGATTAGTTACTACAATATCTCGCAACATACCAAGACACGCGATAAGCTTCTTATCTGATATCAGCCTGCGTCAACATCATTTTTTTATGTAGAGCGTCAGCGTAATCTCACACTTCCGAGGTGTAGGTCAAGAACTGCGAAGCGAACGCGCTGTGTTCTATGGCGTTGCTATCAGACTGTGCGATTCACTTCATATTACATGCAAACCATGTCTTTAGTCAGAGTCACACCAGGGAGCGCTGAAGGTGACACACTGAGAGAGTGCGCCACATGTAGAAGGAGAGTCGCGATTTACTTCATGTACGTGCGCGAAAACATTCATGCGACCGAGATGAAGTTAATTAATAGTTTTTCTCTTGTTTGTGTACTATCAGAAATACCACCGCCAATTGTTACATCACACGCTACACAAGCTGTACACTCCCTTTTTGCGCGTTGACTCAATATTCTGACAGTTATTTGCGCAATTTCACATCCAGGGGTTAATAAGAAGCTGGTATATGTTTCACCACAGTGATTAGTGGTGTATTCTCGCGCGCCGTTGAATGTAATAGACAGATCCAGCTAGAAGACCACAAGGAACAGAACTCTTTAGATGCGAACTCTGTCCTCAACGAGACATACATTATTTCACCTATGCTTCAGGCACAAACGTTCTCACCTACTAGTCATATATCGCTTAATTCCAATAGCTTTTCTCACTCAATTATTATTCTTGTCTTATCTGATTCTGTACTGAAAAACGGTATACGAGCGTCCCACATATGATGAAAATGACAGAACACGTAGCGGCCAACAAAGCACGAGACGATCACACTAGTGAGGAGATCTCTAGACGCTGCTTCTTGCTCACACACACCAAAGAGAGCTTTTTGCACAATTTCACGCATCCAAAGGGGGTACTATCTAACTGTAAGCGTCAGATCACAACATTTGCTGCGAGACACGTCAGCGTAGTCGACTACCAAGGCGACACATAGACACCTGTACAACCTAGTAACTATGCCACGAGAGCACTCAAAAAAAGACGCGTTCTCTCCATGTACCGACATACAAATTCACTAATAAAGCGAGTGGATAACAAGGTTAAAGATACAACACGACTTTTCTCAGTTCTTCTGTGTATCACGGACGACAGACATAGCGGCTCTGCCATTGTAACACCAAGACGCACATAGACACTTACAACCCGAGTGTGAAGTTGTTTATTCACCGCGGACTTGATATGTGCTTCACGCTTCACTCTTTAGCTGCAATCTCATAGCAACATAGCCAAATAGTGTGTGATAGATTAAGCGTTGTCTGCTGTTTCGGGTCACGTAAACCTGAAACCGTGACACTTCTTTTCTTCCCTCTCCGCCAAAAAGGAGTACACATTCCATTCTTCCTGGAGCGTGCACACTAATTCATAACCGAGAGAGAGGCCGCGGGGACAACGCGGTGAAGAGGAGAGCGACTTGTAATAACAGCCAAGAACAACTTTTAGATACAGCCTCACAAATTGCCTCTGTGTCTAGATACGCCTTCCAACGCATACACGCCGACTCTTCGCGGAGATAAGAGGTTCGCTGCAAAGCTCGAGTGATACAGGACTATTCTCTATGTACTAACTCTCGCACGGAGCTGCCAAGTAGATTTCGAGACTCTTGCAATAGAGATCACCGTCACAGGACGTGATGTGATTAATTAAGCGCAGATGTATTCTGCTGTTTTGTGGTCACTGAAATCAGAGCGACCGGTTCCTGTATTCACCAGTGACCTCAAACAACGACATTTTTACTATACTGCGTGCTGTACGCATAGTTCCATGAATCGCTGATCTAAGAGAGTTCCAAGAGTCACACGCAAGTTCACTCTTCGTCTGCTATTCTATAGATGGTGTACACGCAGTAGACACAAATACGACGCCTCACTTATTGCTGCGACCGATCTGACTCTAAGCGAGGTAGAATTCACATCTTGAGGATGTGTCGAGACTCATTTACACTATTATACCGGCGCAGATTGACGTGCATATGCCTCTGTGCGTGTGTTAACTCATCAAAGCACTTTAGATCTCTATGTTGTCCGTAGACAACGCAGCCACCAAACACAAGTCTGCGGTACACCTAAGGTCAACTCACCGCAGAAACAGTACGAGCACTCAAATTTGATAGTCTGCCTACGTAGGCAGCTATAAGTAAGCAAGAATAGCGCGAACAGCTAGAAGTGATATAACATTCGCGTGCACCTGTCTTTTATTGTGCTTTAGAACAGTTCATCAACAATAACACAGTGAGTCTTGGCGCACGAGTGTCAACTAGCTACAGAGGGACAGTGCTTTCTATGGCTGACTTATTACAACTAATTGTATGGCGTAATACCGATTGAGGCGTTTGCGATCTCGGTCACCGAGAGCCATGCAAGTAGGGGCCCAACGGCTGTGGTTCTAGTGATATTATCATATGTAATTTCAACTGTTTAGATGCAGCATGCTGGCAGGCACTGCGAGTATCGCGTAGCCCTGTCTATTCTCAGCTCTAGGTGCGCGAAGCCCCGCCGAGTAACAGCACACGGATGCGCCGTGGCAAGGAGTGGAGAGCGAGGTGACGTCGGGTGTGAGTGTGGGCTTACGCGGCTTGTCTGAATGGCGGTTCTTAGAGCTGGTGGCTCGTGTGGACAATGAATATATCAGCACTGAGTCTACGGGGGGACGTGCGCAGGTGGATAGCATGCAAGTGGCTCGCGAAACAACCCACCCGTAGGCCCAGGAGATACTGATAGGTGCAGGAGTTTGATCAGATCACTAGGAACAGTGATCAAGGAAGGCGTGACCAGAGCTCTGATCAGTGCATTCGAGTAGTGCACCGCCGTTCCGACAGGCGAGACTGCGAGAGAAGTTTTATTCTTAACATTTATGGATTGCGGTAGCGATCAAGAATCCTCCGGCCCGAGGCGAAGTGAAAAGGCCTATGTGCGATCCAAACATGACGAGGTACAACCATGTAGAGGGAGATGAGTTCGGTTCGAGCAGAAATCCAAACGAGGGTGCCGGCGTCTGAAGCTTCTTTCCTGGATGTCGGGTTAATCCTTCCTGGAGGAAGCAGAATGGCAAAAGTCATCTGCTGAAAGGCCCAGCTCGCGTGATATGCGGCGTGCACGAGCAGTGAGATGTGAGAGTTCCGTGGAAATAACATCATAGCAAGTGACACACACATCTATCTAGTACACATATACAAACGTAGGGGGGGGGTGGGTTGGGGGTGGGGGTGAATAATTGTCTGCGGTTGTGGGAAGGGGAGACAACCATATAACACACACACACAAACACGTCTTACACACACACACTCTCTACTAGCTAGAGGCGAGTGGGCTGGAGAGCGGAGGAGAGTAGGGAGAGAGGCAGTGAGTGTTTTGTATAGGCGAGTAATCTATCATAAATTGTGAGAAACATAATGAAAGGTGTGTGTGCAGAGCAACGCGAGTGCGCTCACACGTCCTCAATCCTCCGCTGTGACACGCCTGAGCAACACACATAATACCACCCACCACTACCTCAACCAACCAACATCCAGCGCGAGCGAGGTTGTGTTAGTGGAGTCTGTGTGACCACACTGGTTTCTGTGATTTTGCAGGTCTATTGTGTGTGTGAGGAGCAACTGAGTCCAAGGGCGGTGGTTATTGTATGGTTGTAGAAAGTGGTGGTGGCGTCCTGGGTCATTGAATGTAGAGATAGTGGAAAGAGGGTGCAAGAAGTCAGAGAGAGTGAGACCGTTGAGTTTTTGTATGATTCCTGCGGGGTAATACTGATATGAGACAGAGAGCAGGTTGGGGGTGGTGATGGGTGAGGAAGGTGAGCTGGTTTGTGGTCAGATATGGGGTGGGTGGAGTTTGAGAAGTCAGATAGGGGGCAGGGCGGGTGAAGATGAGTCCAGTGTGTGTCCATGTTTGTGTAGTGGCTCCTGAGGTCCCACTGGGAGAGAAAAGTTCGAAGGAGGAGCAGAGTGAAAGGAGTTTGTGGGAAGCAGAGTGGTGGGTTTTAATTGGATGTTGAAGTTCCCATGATAAATAGTGGGGATGTTGGTGGAAAGAAAGTGGAGAACCCCAGGAAACAAAGTGGTCAAGAAAGCAGTGGCGAGGCCTGGCACGGTCGTAGACACCAGCCACTTGGAGGTCGGAGGGGGCGAGATGCGGACAGAGTGCACTTCAAAGGAGAAGAGTGTGAGGGAAGGCAGAGTGAGCGGGGACAAAGGAGCAGGTGTCAGCCAGGAGTGGAGGCCGACACCTCCTCCATGCTTTGTATATCCCTGGGGCGGGAGTAATGGGAAAGTTGGAGGGCCGCTAAAAAAGAAGTGTTGGCAGGGGAGACTGTGGGACCACAGGGGGTCAGCCATATTTCAGTCAGACCAAGGAAAGAGATAGTTGCGTGAGATGAAGAAGTCATGTAAGTATGAGAGTTTAATTACATACAAGAGACCGCAGCATTCCAGAGAGATCCAAGGAGAGGGGTGGGGTGGCACACGGGTCAAGGATGTGTAATCTGTTGAAGGGCATTTAGCGTAATTAGTATGGGTGAGTCTGTTCGAGATGCCAGAGACATGGTGGGAATGTGCTGGGGGCCCTGGTTGGGGATATATCCCCGGATGCCGAGAAGGAGCAGTGAGATGGTGATAGGTGGCATTAGGATAACCTGTAGTTTGGCAGGGTTTTGTTTGTGCGAGGGCATGTAACAGTGAGGAAGAGGTAGTGCAGCAGACAGGGTGTGTAGGGGTAGAATGCAGAGGGAGATGTAGATTTCATTGTCCCATGTAGGGAGTTTGGGATAAGCAGTATAGTGGTGAGAGAGTGGAGAAAGCGATGATGAGGGAAAAGAAGAAGCATAGTTTTAGATTACAAGTTGAACAGTAGAATGTCTGGCTGGGACAGTTGATGGAGTGGCAATCTCTGGCTAGGAGCAGTTGGATGGAGGCAATCTACTGGCTGGGATGGTTGATGGAGGGCGCTCTCTGGCTGGGACAGTTGATGGAGGCGCTCTCTGGCTGGGACAGTTTGATGGAGGCGCTCTCTGGCTGGGACTGTTGATGGAGGGCGCTCCTCTGGCTTGGGACAATGATGGAGGCGCTCTCTGGCTGGGACAGAGGTTATGGAGCGCGCTCTCTGGCTGGGACAGTGTATGGAGGCGCTCTCTGGCGGGAACAGTTGATGGAGGTGCTGCTTAGGCTGGGGAACA
This sequence comes from Phyllomedusa bahiana, assembly GCA_025379985.1. Taxonomy (NCBI): domain Eukaryota; kingdom Metazoa; phylum Chordata; class Amphibia; order Anura; family Hylidae; genus Phyllomedusa; species Phyllomedusa bahiana. The sequence continues at coordinate 22,529 of JAODAL010041376.1, read as the reverse complement.
GGTTAGATGGAGGGGGCGCTCTCTGGCTGGGACAGGTGATGTGAGGCGCTCACATGGCTGGGGAAGGACATTGATGGAAGGCCTCATCTGCTGGGAACAGGGTGATGGAGGCGCTCTCCTGGCTGGGACAGGTTGATGGTGCCGCTCGTCTGGGCTGGGACAGTTTGATGGTGGGCGCTCTCTGGCTTGGACAGTTAGATGGAGGCGCTCTCTGGCTGGGACAGTTTTGATGGAGGAGCGCTCACTGGCTTGGGACAGTTGATGGAGGCGCTCTCTGGCTGGGACAGTTTGATGAAGGCTGCTCACCTGGCTGGTAAAGTTTGTATGAGGCTCCTCTCTGGCTGTGACAGTTGATGGAGGCGCTCTCTGGCTGGGACAGTTATGAGGCCGCTCTCGTGCTGGGACAGTTTTGATGGAGGCGCTCTCTCTGGGGCAGTTGATGGAGGCACTCAAGGGGGTTTGATAAAAATTTATTATTTTTTTTTTTTTAATCTGCAACTGTTATTGGAACAGATGTTATGGAGACAGAGTCTGCCTGGAATGCGAGAGTCTGCTGTGAGTGTCTGTCTTTTTCAAGGGGACGCTTGCTGCGGTGGGAGGAAATTGCAGGCTTTATGATTAGAGACCAGGCACTATGTTAACAGGGCTGGCGAGTATAGAAGCCCAGCTGGCAGGAGCAGTTCTCTGGAGAGCATGCAGTGGGGAGACAGGCAACACAACCGCCACTCCGGAGGTATAGCGGCACTTATTCAGAGTATAAAAAGCAGAATAAATCCTGAGAGGATATTTTAAAGGACCGTTCATTTTTTTCCCTTTAGTTTGCTAAAAAATAGCTTCTAGGTACTATAGTAATAATGATGGTAATAGTACCAGTAATTTTGCTTATCTGCAGGTGAATACAGGATTTCTCACTGCTGCCATTGGGTCATATGACTCAGCGCTGTGATTTGCTGAAACACACATCATGGTTGTGTGACCTGTAAGTACAACCTCAATTCCAAAAAAGTTGGGACACTAAAAAAATTGTGAATAAAAACTGAATGTAATGATGTGGAGGTGCCAACATCTAATATTTTATTCAGAATAGAACATAGATGACAGATCAAAAGTTTAATCTGAGTAAATGTAACATTAGAAAGGAAAAATATGTTGATTCCAAATTTCACAGTGTCTACAAAAGCCAAAAAAAGTTGGGACAAGTAGCAATAAGTGGCTGTTAAAATGACATTGAGCATAAAACGAACAGCTGGAAGACCAATCAACACTAATTAGGTGAATTGACAACATGATTGGGTATAAAAAGAGCTACTCAGTGTCAGGGTCTCTCTGAAGCCAAGATGGTAAGAGGATCACCAATTCCAGCATTGTTGCGCAGGAAGATAGTGCAGCAATACCAGGATGGTGTTACCCAGCGTAAAATAGCAAAGACTTTAAAGTTATCATCATCAACCCTACATAACATCATCAAAAGATTCAGAGAATCTGGAACAATCGCTGTGCGTAAGGGTCAAGGCCGTAAAACTCTACTGCATGCTCGTGATCTCCGGGCCCTTAAACGTCACTGCACCTCAAACAGGAATGCCACTGTCAAGGAAATCACAGAAGGGCTCAGGAATCCTTCCAGAAAGCATTGTCAGTGACCACAATCCACCGTGCCATCCGCCGCTGCCAGCTGAAACTCTACAGTGCAAAGAGGAAGCCATTTCTAAGCAAGCTCCACAAGCTCAGCCGTTTGCACTGGGCCAGGGGTCATTTAAAATGGAGTGTGGCAAAATGGAAAACTGTTCTGTGGTCAGATGAGTCACGATTTGAAGTTCTTTATGGAACAGTGGGACGCCATGTCATCCGGACCAGAGAGGACAAGGACAACCCAAGATGTTATCAACGCTCCATTCAGAAGCCTGCATCACTGATGGAATGGGGCTGCATGAGTGCTTGTGGCATGGGCAGCTTGCATGTCTGGAAAGGCACCATTAATGCAGAGAGCTATGTTCAGGTTCTAGAACAACATATGCCCCCATCTAGACGTCATCTCTTTCAGGGAAGACCCTGCATTTTTCAACAAGATAATGCCAGACCCCATTCTGCAGCAATCATAACATCATGGCTACGTAGGAGAAGGATCCAGGTACTGAATGGCCGCCTGCAGTCCAGAGCTTTCACCTATAGAGAACATTTGGCATCATAAAGAGGAAGGTGCGACAAAGAAGGCCCAAGACAATTGAACAGTTAGAGGCTGTTTTAGACATGAATGGGAGGCATTCTATTTCTAAACTTGAGAAACTGGTCTCCTCTGTCCCCAGACGTCTGTTGATGTTGTAAAAAGAAGGGGGGATGCCACACAGGGGTTTTTTAAAAAAAAAAAAAAACGGCACGGCCCCAACTTTTTTGGGATTGTTGACGCCATGACATTTTTAAACAACATATTTTTCACTTAAAATGATACATTCTCTCAGTTTAAACTTTCGATCTGTGATTTGTGTTCTATTCTGAATATAATATTAGACGTCATTACATTCAGTTTTTATTCACAATTTGTTTAGTGTCCCAACTTTTTTGGAATTGAGGTTGTAAATCTCTCTATGCATTCCTATGGGAGGTTGAAAGTCAATCTTACAGGAAAGCATAGAGAGACAGACTCCCTGTTGGCATCAAAAGCACAGTGTCTATCAGCTAATCAGAGTGCATGTGATCTAACACAGACAGGGGCGTAACTACTGGGGTAGCAGACGTAGCAGCTGACACGGTGCCCAGGCCCTTAGGGGGCCCGGGGCCCGGGTCAGCTGCTACCACATCTGCTACCCCGGTAATGCCGCTCCTGGGCTCGCCGGCGGTGAACATAACAGTTCACTGCGGCGGGCGCGGAGCTGAGGGTCCCAGCACATCCCGTCTCTGAACGGCCGGGCTCTCCGGCCTGAGCATTCAGAGAAAGCACTGCCCGTGGCGCTCAGCTCTGTTAGCAGGCGCCAGCCCTCAGTGCTGATGTGGGCAGCGCGATGACGTCACATCATCACGCTGCCCGTGCTGAGCACAGAGGCCGGAGTGCGGTGCATCAGAGGAGCGTGGAGAGAGGTAAGTAACCTATTTCTTATTTTACCTGCCTATATACCTCCTAAGCCTGCCCCTAAGCCTGCCTGTATACCTAATAAGGAGGGGCGTAACTACCGGGGTAGCAGGGGCAGCAGTTGCTCCGGGGCCCGTGCGCTTAGGGGGGCCCACGCCCCGGGGCAGCTGCTACTGCGTCCGCTGCCCCGGTAATGCCGCTCCTGGGCCCACTGACAGTGAACTGTGCCCCCAAATTTGGGAAGAAAATGAGGGTGCAACCTTTATTTTGAATCCAGCAGGAGTTAGGAGTGGGACAATGCTGTAGGCCGTGGGCTGGGAGGATGGGGTTATGTGGTCGGATACCATCAGAAAGGGGGAGCAAGAGCAGAGTCTCTGCTGCTGGAAGCTAGCGGTGGGGTTTTTAATTATCCCCTTTCATGTATATGGATGTGCCTGAAAAATCTAAATGGGCATGAAGGATGTATAAAGCGGGCTCACACGCTGAGCCCACTTATGCATAGCGGACAGCGGCTGTTCCTTTTACACTCACCGCTAACAAAGGGCCCGTGCCCCGAATGTTTTAAGACCTAGCAACGCCCCTTGCCTGCCGTATCCCCCATATGCCTGCCGTATACCCCCATATGCCTCCCGTAACCCCCATATGATTCCGTATACCCCCTATGCCTGCCATATACCCCCTAAGCCTGTCGTATACCCCCTAAGCCTGTTCCCTATAGCTACCTAAACCCTGCCTGCCTATATGGGCACTCTATTGGCTACCTAAACCTTGCCTTTTTGGGGCCTCATATATCCTATCTAAACCCTGCCTGCCAAAATTTGGACCCCATATAGCAGGGGGGCAGGTGCTGGAAAAGTCAGGATTCTAAGATATTTGTGTCTAAAATCTGCGGACAAGTGGGGGAGATGTCTTTCATGGTGGCGGACTGGCCCGGATGCAGAACAAAAGGGAAAAGTCAACGATGGTCGAGAAACGTCACCTGTGAGTCACAAGATGTAACTACACTGTTTAAACCTTTATGTCTGCACAGGCTGTGTACACTGGTGTCTACCACTATTTGGTCACTGTATGGTGGTTATATACAGTCTGCAGAGCCTGTGTACACTGCTATATGCCTCTACATGGTCATTGTATGGAGGTAATATACAGTCTGTAGAGCTCCTGTGTACACTGGTATTTACCACTCTATGGTCACTGTAATATTGATCTTTATTCAGTAATAGTAATATAGGGATATTATTCAGTCACCATGTGGTGGTAATTTGTGGTCGTGTTCTGGCAGTATAATCAGGTCCATATGTAGTAGTGTTATTGGTATTGTTGGACTGGGTATAGTGGAATTTGTTTGGTAGCAGTATGATGGTGATATCTATGGTGAGGTGTTATCTCCTTGTGTTATGTAGTAACTGTATGACTTAAGAGTCCTGGTAAATGTTCGTGGTCAGCAGTTCGTGGTCAGGGAGGGGGGCCCCATCCAAAAGTTTGCTATGGCCCAGGCTCCTCTAGTTACGCCCCTGAACAAAGACAATTGCATCTGCCAGAAATCCTATATGCAGCTGCAGGTAAACAAAGTTACTGGCACTGCAGTGTGAATGTTTAATACATTTCTAATAAATTAAGGAACAGAACAAATTCTGGACTGGTAATAGACAGTGGAAGTCTTGCTTACCCTTCCCAAATACCGTGATTGATAACTTGCTCTGTATTATTGTGTGTACAGAGCTAACAGTCAATCACTGTTTGTGGCTGGATGGAGGTGGGGGGCTGTCCTCTCACTTTCTGCTTTATGATTTGCTTTTTTTTTTTTATTCAGTAATCCTGCAGTAACTTTTATAACCCTAAATATCACAGAGCTCAGCTTCCCTCCCTATATAATATTTTTCTCTCATATAGGGTACCATAAACCCTGACAGGTTTGCTTTTATGGGATACAAACAATACCAACATGGATCCACCTGCTGTGTATTGAAAAGATGTGATACAGTACATAAAAAGTGCATATAAAAAATGTAATGTACCTAAAACTACATTTCTATATAAACATACAGATCAAGATGAATCATAATGCAGATTTTTTTTTATAACAATTTGTTCCCCTTCTGGTTACATATTGTATACATTTTTAGCATAAATTGCATGTTTTCTAGTTCTGTTTTATGTGAAAGAATTGAATATTTATGGGCTGTTTTGGTAGTCTTGCTAAAATATAGTTGCAGATAATCAGAACAAATACAGACGTGAACTATACAGAAGCAGAACAGACGTTTTATTAAATTTAACCCACTCATTTTATGGGCTAGAAATAAAACCCATAGAGATCCACTGAAAAAATGTAATCTTAGTAAAGAATGTGCATATAAAAAAAAAAAATAAAACCTTTTTTTATATAGCTATATTTTTACTAAGATGCATTGTTTTTTCCAATGAAATACAAAACATACGTAAAAATTAGCATACAAATAGAAAATACAAAGGGCGACATGTATGAATGGGGCTGCGCCAGTTTTTTTGATCCAAAAAGAATGTATGAACAGACACAAACTTTGGTGCGATAAGTCCCTTTGTAATGCGCCAAAGACACTTTTTAATGTGCCAAAGATTTGGGGCGTTCTGGTGGCATTGCACCACATTCATAGAAGTAGACACATTTATGACTCTTTGACGCCAAATCTAGGTGCAGAACAGCTAGACCAGGTTACAGGTGGTGCCTGAGCCAAACTTGTCGTATTGGCACTAGACTGCTAGACTGCGCCTGTATGTATGACCTGCAGAAGAACAGGGTCATACATTCTGGTGCATTCTACACTACCTTAAAGGGGTTGTCTCACTTCAAGGATTGCTTTTTATGTTAAAGATCTTGTAAAAACAAGTCACTTTGCAATATATTTCCATTAACAGTATCCTACCTATTCCTAGATATCCCTCTTGTATGGACTGCATCAGCTCCTCAGGTCGCTATAGCTACAGACCTGTTTGATCTCTCCTGATAGGCTGCCAGCACTGGTCGCTAAAGCTACAGACCTGGCTTCTACTGCAGCCTAGTGGAAGCCAGTTAACACGCCTCTGAATTCAAAGTGAAGCCAAAAAAACAGGACTGAGGTAAGATGAATGTAGTGAGACAACCCCTTTAAAGCTATTTAGAACTGGCCTTCCAGTGCCAGAATTCATACATGTTGCCTAAGAGTCTAGAGCAGGACTGGGACAATGTATTCTGGTACCTTAGGCAAATAAGGCACATAGCACCCGCCAATGGGAAAATTCAGCCCCGTCCATGGGTCCTTGTGCCCCCTTTCTGACTGGGATGAAGTGGTTCCCTACGCAGTTGCCTACCTGCCATCCCGGCCCCGGTCTAAAGTGATGTTTATCCATTTTAAATGGTGGGACATTCAGAATATAAAACAAAGGATCTAGAGGTACTACCACCTCCAGAACATCATGCAATAGAGTTTTAACTTGGGCCCAATACAGCTGAATCAAGGAGCATTCCTAAAACATATGGATAAGATCACAACCCCCTGATCCGCATCTCCAATACATACATCCGGGACTTCCAGGAACAGTTTATGTAAAAGCGAGAGGGTATTATACCAAAAAGTTATTATTTTGCATTGTGTCTCTTTATAAGTTACGTAGTTTGGAGACCTCGCAGCCTTTTTCCAAATAGTTTGCCGTGTGGATATTGAACTTGGCACACCCAACCGGGATTCCCATTTTACCAAATATGTATGAGGGTTTCCATTTTCAAGATCTATCTCATTTAACATCCCATATATGCTGGAAATGAGGCCTTTTGTAGAATAAGTCAATCTGGATAAGTTTTTAAAATTAGTGAAGAGCAACACTACATCAGCTGACAATAGTGATTTCATAAAATCACAAATTTTTAGATAAGAAAACCTAGTATTTGGGTCTCAAATGGTAAAATCTTCATAGTGCAGAAATCTACTAACAAATAAAACCATTCCAATATATTGGCAATATTTTTCAATGCAAAACAATTAAATTAATACAGATCTACATACGGAAGTGTGAACGAGCCCTTACACTAATTTTTATAGTGCATACAGAAAAATACGATGCATGTTCTTTTATCTTTGCTTTTCACTGATATGCTGCTTGTGATCAAGACAAAACATGTAGTTCACATATATCACTAAACCTCAAAATCTTTAGCATTTTTTTCTTTATTTTTATAGCCAATTTGAGCTAAGGAAAGTCTTACTTGTATGTCCTTCATTTGATCAATCAAACCAAAGGTTAGAACTTTCAGATCCAGTGATTTATAAATCTTCTATAGTATTTGGTTAAACCCTTTGGCCTTGACTTTTATAAACTATCTCCAAGGATAGTACCAATCCGATAATGATGAACACTGTTAAGGATGTTAGTTTATAGAAAGAGAATAAAAGTTAAAACATGTTTCTATCTAAGCTAGAAAAAAGTTAGATATTTTAACCCTTTATTGCAGAATCACATACAGTACATGTACATCATCTGCGGGGCTTATTTATTCAGCTTTACAGACAACAATGCTTGTTATACCGACTATACAGTATAGCAGTGATCAAACAATCATAGGGTAAAGTTCTTGAGTAGGACTGAAAAATAAATAGTTTAATGGGGTGATGATTTTATACAACACTATAAACAGTATTTATATTGTAAAGTAAAGATATCCCACTACCTTCATGTGTTTCTTTTATTTTGCATTTTTATTCATCTGTCATGAGATCCACTTTTTACAGTGAAATTTCCTGCTTGTGGGAGAGTCAGTAGTTCTCCTGCAGCTCTTTCCTACAAGTCCCACAATGCAATGCATTTATTATATAGGATTCTCTGCACCTGCCCTCTAACCCTCCTAGCACTGTTCAGCCCTGCTCTGTACACCCTTGCATCATCATTCTGAGACATGTACACCTCATGACCCTGCATCTCTGCTCCACTTCACTTCCTGGTTGCCTGCAGCAAGCTGTGTGTAGTTCAGTGTAGTAATCAATTTGTAACACATTAAAAAAAAAATCCTTCCTTATCCTATGATATATGTAATACATGTACATATAACTAATTTGGTACATCCACCACAGCAGGTACACAGCTACCATATTATTGTAACTCTGATTGCTGTAGGGAATGTAGCATCACCCAGCTTTCCTGTACACTGCCTATCTAGCATCAAAAAATGTGGGTTATGTCACATCCTTCACAGCAATAATTTTTTAATCATGGGTAAGCTGTGTCCCCTGCTTTTAGGGGAGGTGGCATCTTTTTGCCCCAAAAAGTGATGTCCGGGCAGATTCTTGGTGTTTAACTTGGCCCCACTACTTTTTATAAAGGGGCAGTAGGCAAATTTTTTTAAAAAAATTTGCTGTTTGGAAAATCTCAGGGCCTAATGCACTTTTCACCCAAATTTTTAAAACCCAAGTTTTTGACCGGGAAAAGTTCTATTTATCAAATTTATAAAAAAAGGCCTCTCCCCCTTTTCAGGAAGGTGAATTCAGGACAAAATTTTTGGCAGTCCCGTCCCACTATTTACACACCCATACAACCACTTTACCAACCCTTTTGTTTAAAACCCCTTACACTTTTAAAATGATTTTTCCCCCCCACACCAATTTAAACCAATGTTTAAAACCCTTGTTTATAACATTACTCTATCCCAACAAACACTATTTTTACCCCCTTTCCCACAATGCATTTAACACAAAAACACGCAAAAGGAAAATTTGTGGCAGAGCGACTTAGGTGATTGTTTTTTTTTAACCATTTGGTTTATTTACAGCAGGAGCCGGGTTTGTTGGGGGGAAAAAATTGAAAAAACAAATTTTTTGTTTCAGTACCCTTGGGTTCCCTCACCTTTTGTTTTGCGGGGCTCCCTTAGGGGGCCCTATGGAGGGTTTGGGGGCTTTCCGGGAAAAGGTTTAGGGGGTATGGGGGGATGGTTTCCCTTAGTTTCGGGAAAAAAGGTTTTTTTTAAGGTCTTGGAGACCATTAAAACCCTGTGGCCCCAGGTGATCGGGGGGGGTTGGTGGTTTCTGCGGGAAAAGGGGGGTTGCCTCCTTTTAAAAAGGCACCCTCAATAGGCGCTTTTAAATAATTTGCATTGTTATCCCATGCGCTGCAATTGCGCAATGCCCCCTTTTTAGGCGGTTTAAATTTTTTTCTTTGAAAGGGTTCCCCAGACACCAGATTTTTAAAAAGTATCTTTTTTTTTCCCCACCCCCTTTTTACAAAGATTAAAATTTTGCCTAACATTTCCCCACGTGACTCCAATGTTCGGAAAAATTGGGCCATTTGCCCAAAATTGTTTTTGGATTTGTACTTTTTTTAAACTCCTTTGCTTGAATTGCCTTTACCCCAAAAAAGGAAAATTTTTTTCCCCACCTCACTGATGGTAAATTAAAACTCTTTTAAATTTTGGGTTTTTAAAAACAGGGGTTTTCCTTTATTTTTAAGCTTAAATGTCCCCAGGGGTTTTTTTTTTAGAACACTTTTGTTGTACATTACCAGAACCTTTTCTTTTGGGGTTTAAAGGGGAAACTTGTTTGTTCAGGCACGGGGAATTTTACATTGCAGTTTTGACCCAACAACCCCAGCTAAAAATTTAAATGAGGTTCTCACCCAAAAAAAGGAAGGTTGCAAAAAAATTTTGGGGATCCTTAAACTTTTTTTTTCCCGGGATTAGAGTTTTTTTCCTTGTTGAAGCCCGGGCAGCTGTGCCATGTAATGCCCTTTCTCCCACTGTTTTTTTTTTGGTGTTTTGTGTCTGTGCTTTTTGGGTTTGTTAGAAACCTGCGGGACAGTGAAAAATTGATTCTTCGTGCCAATGCCTGCAGGTTTCCCCATTTTGCGGGAAACACTTTGGATTTTGTCGTCTCTCTTGTTTTTGTCTTTTACCACAGTATTTATAGTGGACTGTGCTTACAGGAGGGCTTTGTCTTCTCTTTCCTTTTAAAGATACTGCATGTACCTTAGCATCATCGTCATTATCACTGCTGCTTTCCATCATCTTTACCTTTGTTTTGTCAGCTCAGCAGCCTTGCAGAGTTGCATGCTTTTCTCTAAGGTCATCTCTTCCTCTCTCAATAACCTTTCTCTGAGGTGAGTGTCTCTGATGCCACACACTATTCTGATGTCTCCAAATCCATATGTTGCAGCAAGTCTCCTCAGCTCTGCAACAAATCTGTCTACATTTTCTCCAGCCTCCTAATTTCTTGTGAAGAACTTGTATCTCTCCACTGTTTCATTCTTTTTGGAATCACAGTATTTATCAAATGCCTGCACAATGTCTGCTAGGATTAGGCTGTCTGTGCTGTCTGGGAATAAGGTCTGGGCTATTTATCTGCCCTTTTCCTCAATTAAGTAATAAAACAACTTTTCATTTTTTGTCATCACTGGAAGCCAGACAATGTCTCCAAGTCTGTGATAGATTGGATGAAGTGACATCCAGGCTGTGATGGGGTTTCAGACAGAATCTGTGCTTACAGTTGTTGTAATTCTCTATACAGTTCTACTCTCACACAAGCTCTGGGGATTTGCAGATGTGTTCTTCAATTGTTCTGTGCCCAGCTGCCACCATGTTCTGTTACTTGTTGCTTACAAACGATCATACACAGAGGATGTCTTCAGGCACTTTATTAAATGAGGTGTTAGCTGCCATTACACGTGTCTGATCAGGACCCTGACCACTGAACCAGCAAGTTGCAATGTTGAAGTACACATTTACAAGTAGTGAGACCCTTAGGGGTCGTTTACACAATGTAGAATCTGCTCGGTTTTGGGGTGCCTTAATAATTAATCAAGTACAGCTGGATCTTTAAAGGCTTTATTACAAAGGATAATATATATATACATATACACAAATAGGAACACTAACTAAAGGGACAGGGGGGAGAGGAAAGATGGTGGGGAAGAGAGTTTACTAACCTTGTGTGCGATCTTATATACCAGACACACCCACGCACATGGCCCATCCATTGTCCATTCCTGGACAAGAGCTCTCTTAACCAATCAGCACAGTTCTTATACAGTCTACAGAAATCATTGTAGAGGTCAGTCCTTCCAGCAGATGTCCTTCTTGATCCTGAGGTCAACAGCTTTGCTGGACAGGTCATTGTTTCATTGGCTCCCCACCAGGCCTGGTTGAATCATCAATCACATGTTCCTGAAGGGTGGGGGTGATCCATCCAGGCATCTAACTTCCTGCCAGGAGGTGATGGTACTATCCCTTAGGAAAGTTGTCTCAAACAGATGGCAGTGTCCATTGTTTATTTAACAAAGAGGATTTACAACATGTGAGGGGGGTTGCATGTATTTATGGCCACCATACGGTGAAGCTGCTCCCACAACAGCTAAATGGGGTTGAGATCTAGTGACTGAGCTGGTCACTCCATTACAGATAGAATACCAGCTGCCTGCTTCTTCCCTAAATTGTTCTTGGAGGTATGCTTTGGGTCATTTTCCTATTGCAGGATGAAATTGGCTCCAATCAAGCGCCCCCCACAGGGTATGGCCTGGCGTTCCCACATGGCGTGAGAGCCTTCCGTATTCAAAATCCCTTTTACCTTGTACAAACCTCCCACTTTACCAGCCCCCAAAGCAACCCCAGAGCATCACATGACCTCCACCATGCTTGACAGATGGTGTCAGGCGCTCTTCCAGCATCTTTTCAGTTGTTCTGCATCTCACAAATGTTCTTCTTTGTGATCCAAAGACTTCAAACTTCGATTTGTCTCCATAACACTTTTTTCCAATCTTCCTCTGTCCAATGTCTGTGTTCTTTAGCCCATGTTAATCTTTTCCTTTTATTAGCCAGTCTCAGATATGGCTTTTTCTTTGCAACTCTGCCCTGAAGGCAGCATCCCGGAGTCGCCTCTTCACTGTAGAAGTTGACACTAGCGTTTTGCGGGTATTATTTAATGAAGCTTCCAGTTGAGGACCTGTGAGGCATCAATTTCTCAAACTAGAGACTCCAATATACTTGTCTTGTTGCTCAGTTGTGCAGCGGGGCTCCTGTTCTCTTTTGTTGGTTAGAGCCTTTTTGTGCTCTCCTCTGAAGGGGAGTGTACACCCGTTGTAGGAAATCTTCAGTTTCTTGGCAATTTCTCGCATGGAATAGCCTTCATCTCTCAGCACAAGAATAGACTGTCGAGTTTCATATGAAAGTTCTCTTTTTCTGGCCATTTTGCGAGTTTTATCAAACCAATAAATGAAATGCTCCAGATTCTCAACTAGCTCAAAGGAAGGTCAGTTTTAGGCCATGTTGACACGGCTTAAACCAGGACATATTTCAGTCCGTAATTACGCACCGGAGTGTGCCTATCATGGGCTGAAAACATCCTGGTCATTACGGGAAAACCACAGTTCTCATAGAGAACTATGGATTAAGTCTCTCTCCCTGCTCGGCGAATCGCCGAGGGGGGGAGATAATTGACATGTCACTTTCTAGCGGCGTATACGCGCCGCTAGTTAATGATTGTCTATGGGCCCGGTGAGGTGCCGGCTCCCCGCTTCCTCCCCCGCTCCCGCCCCGCCCCCGGCCACACGGCATAATTGCGTAATTACGTCCCGCAGTTAAGCCGTGTGAACATAGCCTTATAGCTTCTCTAATCACGAAACTGTTTTCAGCTGTGCTAACATACTTGCACAAGGGTTTTCAAAATATCCAATAGCTTTCTTACACGTTAGCAAACACATGTACCATTAGAAACCTGGAGTGATGGTTGTTGGAAATGGGCCTCTATACACCTATGTAGAGATTGCATTAACAACCAGATGTTTGCAGCTAGAATAGTCATTTACCATATTAACAATGTATAGATATAGAGGTTGTCTCACTACAATGATTGCTTTTTATGTTAAAGATCTTGCAAAAACAAGTTACTCTGCAATATGTGTCCATTAACAGTGTCCTACCTATTCCTAGATATTCCCTCTTTTTATTTCGCTGCATCAGCTCCTCAAGTCGCTATAGCTACAGACCTGTTTGATCTCTCCTGATAGGCTGCCAACACTGGTTGCTATAGCTACAGACATGGCTTCTACTGCAGCCTAGTAGAAACCAGTAAACACGCCCCTGAACTCAAAGTAAAACCAAGAAAACAGGACTAGGTAAAATGAATCAATGTAGTAAGACAACCTCTTTAATGTTAGCTTCATTGAAAAAAATATATGCTTTTCTTTAAAAAATAAGGACATTTCTAAGTGACCCCAAACTTTTGAATGGCAGTGTATGTACCTGAGGCTTTACCTAGGTGGGGCTTTAACAAGTGTTGGCCCTATCTGCCTACCTACAAGGGTCTTGCCACATAATAGGTGGCCTATCTATGTGTTGAGTGGAAGGGTTGTGTATCTAATAGCATGGGTTTGGCTAACTCATTTGGTAGGCTAACTGCTTAATTTAGGCTACCTATCTAAAAGTGGGGTCTACCTGTCTGTAAGGCCATATTTAATATTCATGCTACCTTATGCTGATTATTTTTGGCATTATACAGGTTTCCCCTCTGGACTATGTCGGACCACTGTTGGATGCATTTCTTTAATAAAATGGCCAGTGAGGGATGTTGTTGGGGAGTGTTTATTTAATAAAGTTTTGTGTTATTTAAATATATTTTGTTATAATTTTTCTTTCCAGAGGTATTGTCACGGGTGGGCCCGCAACCCCCGTCCCGGGTCGCGGGCACACCCGTGGTCGCCGCACGAGCGGCACCGCCGCCCGCCTGACGGGCGGGGGGCGCGCTCACCCGGCCCGGGCCCTGACTCCTCCTTACTTACCCGGCCGCGCTCCTGTTGCGGTTCAGCCTCCCGGCGCGCGCGTCCCCGAATCTAAGGCGGGGCGCGCCCGGCACTGTGAGTTTTAAAAGGGCCCCAGTGTACCGGTAATTTGCTATTGCCGGTCACTCCCCCCTATTTAAGCCTCCCCCTTTCCCTGGGGCCGTTGCCGGATCTTTAGTGCCATTTCAGCCTATTGAGAAAGCGTTACTAGCCTTGTCCTGACTTACCGTGTACCGTACCATTTGCTTCCGTTCCCCGACCACGCTTCTTGCCGCCTGCCCTGACCTAGCGCCTTCTGCACCACGCTATACCTCGGCTGTCACCACAAGCAAGTCACGTCAGGGGTAACGACCTGGTAGACTCCCGCCGCAGCAAGTCCAACCCTGCTTTGCGGCGGGCTCTGGTGAAAACCGGGACCTATTTAGATTCCGTTCCCTGGCGTGGCGTACACCACCGCTTGCGGTGGCCCAGTGGATCCACCTCAAAGTACGGGTACGTGACAGTAAGATCCGGCCATGGATCCCGCCAAGGTGCCTCTGCCGTCTGACGCTGACCTCACCGCCATTGTGGCCCAGCAGTCACAACAGCTCGTCAGCACCCCAGCAACTCAGCCATCTCTCCGCCATGATGCAGCAGCTCCTGGCCGTTCAGCACAACCCGCTCCCGTGGCTCCCGCTGCTCCCCCGGCTCCGGCTCCAACCGCTGGCCCACGGCTCCGTCTATCTATGCCGACCAAATTCGATGGGGACTCCAAGGCCTGCAGGGGCTTTATCACCCAATGCTCCCTGCATATTGAGTTTTGTGGAAACCAATGTCCTACCGAACGATCTAAGGTGGCGTTCGTGCTAAGCCTTCTCCCCGGGAAACCCCTGGCTTGGGCTACCCCCCTCTGGGACAGGGACGATCCGGTCACAGCTAACCTGGCTTCATTCCTCACCGATTCAGGAGCGTTTTCGAGGAACCATCCCGGGCTTCTTTCTGCCCGAGACCGCCTTGCTAATCTGCGCCAAGGGACTCATCTGTAGGCGATTATGCCGTACATTTCCGCACTCTGGCCTCCGAGTTATCATGGAATGAAGCGGCGTTGACTGCCACCTTCAAGAAGGGCCTCTCCAGCCGCGTCAAGGATGCTCTTTCTGCCCGGGATCTTCCGTCTTCCTTGAGCGACCTTTTTCCCCCTGGCACTGGGATTGAAAACCCGTTTCTCGGAACACCAGGAGGAACTCCGGCAGGAACGAGAGCAAGCTAGACCCCAACGTCTTCCTCGTCTGGCCCCAATATTTCAAAGGCTGCCTCAGTCGCCCTCGCCCCCTTTGCCGCCGAAGAGGCCATGGAGGTGGATCGGGCCCACCTGTCTTCAACTGAGCTAACCAGAAGACTGAGGAGAATCTTTGTCTGTACTGTGGCGTGCTGACCATTTTCCGCAGATCCTGCCCACTGCGCCCTCAGCGCCCGGGAAACGGGCGCACCTAGGATACGTAGGAGAGGCGCCCCTAGGTGAGAGCAAGCCCTCTCCTCGCCTGACCATGCCTGTGTTTGTCGGCACTAGGCCTGGTGCCCAGTTTCGGCTACTGCTTTCCTAGACTCTGGGTCTGCCGGAAATCTTCTTGGATGCTGCTTGGTATCCCAGCATAACCTCCCTGTGATCCGCCTGGAGAAGCCCCTACTCATCTCTTCGGTCATTTGGAGAGATTCTCAAGGGGACCTATTCGGTTTTCCAAAACTGAGCCCCTGGTCCTACAAGTAGGGGTGCTGCATAGGAGAGATTTGCATTCTACGTACTCCCACCCGTTCCTCCTCGTCCATTTCCTGGGTTCTCCCGTGGCTGCAACGCCACGCTCCCGTGCTCGATTGGCAGTCGGGGCGAAGTCCTGAGTTGGGGTCCGGAGTGTCAGTCTCGCGTTTGGTGGCACTCGCTTACCGTTTTCTTGGGATCGTCTAAAACCTCTGACGGGCCTTCCTGCACCATTACCAAGCCTTCGCAGACGTCTCTCCGGGAAGCAAGCTGAGACGTCTGCCGCCCCATCGCCCATACGACTGTCCTATTTGACCTCCTGCCCGGGGCGTCTCCTCCACGTGGCAGGGTTTACCCCCTGTCGGTCCCTGAGACCCGGGCCCTATGTCCACGTTTTCAAGGAGATTCTTCAGAGGGGGTTTACCCCGCAATCCTCCCTCTCCAGCTGGGCCGGGGTTCTTCTTCGGGGGCTAAGAAGGGGGAAGCCTGCGTCCTTGCATAGACTTCGAGGCCTCAACAAAAACACGGTAAAGAAACCGCTATTCCCCTGCCTTTGATCACGGAACTTTTTGATCGGCTACGTGGTGCCAAGATTTTTAAACTGGACCTGCAAAGGGGCTTATAATCTCATACGGTTTTCGAGGGGCGACGAATGGAAGACCGCTTTCAAAAACCCGCGACGGGCACTTCGAGTACCTGGTCATGCCCTTCGGGCTCTGCAATGCCCCGGCCGTCTTCCAAGAATTCGTCAATGACATCTTCCGGGACCTCCTGTACACATGCGTGGTTGTGTATCTTGACGATATTCTGGTTTTCTCTCCCGACCTTGAATCCCATCAAGTTCACGTGCGCCAGGTCCTCAGCGTCTAAGGGCCAACCCACCTCTATGCCAAAACTTGAGAATTTGCCAGTTTCATCAGCAGAGCCAAACCATTTCTTCGGAAACATCATTTCTGAAAGGGCCTACAGAGGGGGACCCCGCGAAGTTGTCTGCCCGTCCTACAGTGGCCCCGCGCCCGTGGGTCTCCGAGCCATACAAAGATTCCTGGGGGTTCGCCAACTATTACAGGCAATTTTTACCACATTTTTCCTCGCTGGTGTCCCATAGTGCTTTAACCAAGAAGACGCAAATCCTAAGCTTGGCCACAGCGGCAGAGGAAGCCTTTCTCTACGTTAAAATGTGCCTTCGCCTCTGCGCCAGTGCTCTCTCGGCCAGATACTGAACAACCATTTTTTCTCGAGGTCGACGCCTCCTCGGTAGGGGCCGGGGCCATACTCTCCCAGAAAGGGCCCAGAGGCAAACCCTCACTTGCGGGTTCTTTTTTTAAAAGTTTTTCCTCTGTGAGAGGAACTACCTATTGGCGACCGGGAATTGCTGGGCCAACAAGCTGGCACGGGAGAATGGAGATACCCCCTGGAGGGGGCTCGTCACCCTGTCAGCATCTATACCGACCATAAAAATCTGCTGTATTCCAACTGCCCAACGCTTAAATCCACGCCAGGCTCGTTGGTCTCTCTTCTTCTCCCGGTTTAATTTTCTTATTCATTTTCGCCCTGCGGAACGAAATGTCAAGGCCGACGCTCTCTCCCGTGCTTCGGATGTGACTGGGGACGAGTCCACTCCACGGCACATTATCCCTCCAGAACGGCTCATCTCTGCCGCACCAGTAGACCTGCAACGCATTCCTCCCGGCAAGACATACGTCCGTCCAGCTCTTCGGAAGAAGATATTGTCATGGGGGTCTTTGCTCCCGTATGGCGGGGCACCAGGAGTACAGGTCCTGCTCTCTCATCTCCAGATTCTACTGGTGGCCTAGACTAGCCAAGGATGTTCGTGAGTTTGTGGAGGCCTTCGCTTCCTGTGCCCGGAAAAGTCTCCTCGTCTCAAACCGGCAGGTCTGCTCCTGCCTTACCCATACCCAGCTGTCCTGGACCCATGTGGGGCCCTGGATTTTATCACGGATCTCCTTCCCTCCGCTGGCAACACCGTAATCTGGGTGGTTATGACCGGTTTTTTTAAGATGTCCCCCTTTAGTCCTCTGCCGGGTCTACCCTCTGCTCCTCGCCTTGCCAGTCTAAATTTTCTTCATATTTTTCGGCTGCATGGGCTCCCTCAGCACATAGTGTCGGACCGTGGCGTTCAAAATTTTTCTCCCGTTCTGGCGCTCCCTCTGTAACCAACTACAAAAGAAACTGGACTTTTTTTTCGGCCTACCACCCCCAGTCCAATGGGGCGGTTTGAGAGAGTTTAAACCAGACCCTAGGTTGCTACCTGCGCCACTTTGTCTCCGCTCGCCAGGATGATTGGTCCAGCTTGTTGCCCTGGGCCGAGTTTTCGTATAACTCATTGGACTCTGAGTCTGCTGGTGCTTCTCCTTTCTTTATTGTCTACGGGCGACATCCCGCCCACCCCTCCCCCTTTCTGTGCCCTCGGAGGTCCCTGCTGTGGAAGAGCTGGTCCAGGACCTGACAGCTATCTGGAGACAGACTCACCATTCGCTATCCCTGGCCTCCCCCCGCACCAAGGCTCAAGCCGACAAAAAGCGAAAACCCCCGCCAACCTTCTCCCCTGGGTGACAAAAGGGGTGGTTGTCGGCTAAAATATTGCGTTTCAAGGTTCCCAGCTATAAGCTGGGTCCCCGGTTCCTGGGTCCATTCGAGGTGCTCACGCGCATTAACCCAGTGCATACAAGCTCGCTTCCCCCCACTATGAGGGTCCCGAATCCTTCCCTGTCTCCCTGCTAAAACCCGGGCGTCCCTTTAAACGCTTCTCTCGGGTACTAGCTCCTCCCACTCCTGAGGCCGATACCACCGATGTCTTTACGGTAAAGGAGATTCTAGACATGAAGACGGTCAGAGGGAAGCGGTTTTTTCTCATTGACTGGAAGGGGTTCGGTCCCGAGGAGAGGTCCTGGGAGCCAGAGAACAATATTCTGGATCGGGACATAATTCAGAGATTCCTCCAGGCCAGAAAGAGGGGGAGGCCGAAGGGGGGGGGGGGTACTGTCACGGGTGGGCCCGCGACCCCCGTCCCGGGTCGCGGGCACACCCGTGGTCGCCGCACGAGCGGCACCGCCGCCCGCTTGACGGGCGGGGGGCGCGCTCACCCGGCCGGCCCGACTCCTCCTTACTTACCCGGCCGCGCCTGTTTGCGGTCTCAGCCTCCCGGCGCGCGCGTCCCCGACATCTAAGGGCGCGCGCGCGCCCGGGACTGTGAGGGTTTAAAGGGCCCCGTGTACCGGTAATTTGCTATTGCCGGTCACTGCCCCCATTTAAGCCTTTCCCCTTCCTTGGGGCCGTTTTCCGGGATCTTTAGTGCCATTTCAGCCTATTGAGAAAGCGTTACTAGCCTTGTCCTGACTTTACCGTGTACCCTACCATTTGCTTCCGTTCCCCGACCACGCTTCTTGCCCTGCCCTGCCCTGGCCTGTCCCCCACCCACGAACCGGTGCCACCTGCCCTGACCTTCTGCCTGTTCCCGACTACGAGCCTGCCTGACGATTCTGCACCACGCTATACCTCGGCTGTCACCGCAAGCAAGTCACGTCAGGGGTAACGACCTGGTAGACTCCCACGCAGCAAGTCCATCCCGGGTTTGCGGCGGGCTCTGGTGAAAACCGGGACCTACTTAGATTCCGTTCCCTGGCGTGGCTTACACCACCGCTTGCGGTGGCCCAGTGGATCCACCTCTACGTCCGGGTACGTGACAGGTATCTGACAGACATATCTCTATTACTAGCATGGAGTAATGCAAAGGTATCTGTCTAACACCTCTATTACTAACACTGGAATAAAATGGTATAAGAAACACAATGACACAACACATAAAACACTTTATTTAAATAAGCACTCCCCGATAACAGCCCATTAAGAAATGGATCAAAAACTGGTCCAATGTAGTCCATGAAATCCATCACAGCCCAAAGGGGAAATCTGTAGAAAAAACAGAAACAATGCAAAAAATCATTATGAATATGATTCTGAGGGTTACAGGCTGTAGCACAATCTCCAGGGGGTTAGTCCTCTGTTCCTCACCCCCTAAGAGATTGTGCCTCTAAGCTATAACCTGTACCTGCTCTTCCACCCATGGGGAATTTGTACAGAGGTCGGGGACAGTGAGGGAGGTGCTGGAAAAGCCAGCATTCTAAGATATTTGTGTGCAAATTCTGCAAAGACGAGTGGTGGTCGGGAGAAGTCAACATGGAGGTCTGGGTCGGATGCTGAAGAAAAGGAAAAATGGATGACCAGTCAGATAATGTCACCTGTGAGTCATTTGATATACAGTCGGTACAGAAAGTATTCAGACCCCTTTACGTTTTTCACTCTTTCTTTCATTGGTAAGATCCAAAAAGCTCCTTTTTTACTGATCAATGTACACTCTGTACCCCCCCATCTTGAGAGAAAAAAAACAGAAATGTAGATATTTTTGCAAATTTATTAAACAAGAAAAACTGAAATATCACATGGTCTTAAGTATTCAGACCCTTTGCTCAGTATTGAGAGAAGCACCCTTTTGAGCTAAATACAGCCATGAGTCTTCCTGGGATGATGCAACAAGTTTTTCACACCTGGGATTTGGGGATCCTCTGCCATTCTTCCTTGCAGATCTGCTCCAGTTCCCCCAGGTTGGAGGGTGAATTTTGGTGGACAGCCATTTTCAAGTCTCTCTAGAGATGCTCAAGGGGGTTTAGTTGGGGGCCTGGCGGGGCCAGTAAAAGAAGGGCCCGGGGGTTTTTGAAGCCACTGCTTTGTTATTTTAGCTGGTGTTAGGGTCATTGCTTTTTGGGAAGATGAACCTTTTACCCAGTTGAGGTCCAGAGCGTTGGAAGGGTTTTTTATCCAGGATATTCGTACTGGCCAAAATTTTCCTTTCCCTTTAATTGCAACCAGCGCCTTCCCTGCAGCTGAAAAAAACCCCCTAAATCGGGCTGCATGTATGTTTGGGCAGGTGATGAGCAGGGCCTGGTTTTCTCCACACATATTGCTTACACAACACCAAAAAGTTCAATCTTCATTACGACCCGGACTCTTATTTCTCATAGCTGGGAGTCCTTCAGTGATTTTGCAAACTGTATGCGGCTTTTCCATGCTTGCCTGAGGAGAGGCTTCCACGGAACACCCTCATAAACCCCGACTGGTGGAGGGCTGGGAGTGAACTTGGGGCTTTGTGGAACTTCCTCCCATCTCCCTACTGCATCTCTGGACCAGCCCAGTGATTTGGAGTTCTTCTTTACCTTTTTCCCAAGGCCTTCTCACGCGATTGCTTAGTTTGGTGGCGGCCCGGTCAAGGAAGAGTGTGGCGTCCCAAACTTTTTCCATTTTGGGATTATGGGGCCACTGTGCTTTAGGTACTTGATGTGCAGAAATTTTTTTTAACCTTGGTCAGATCTGTGCCTTGCCACAATTCTGTCACTGAGCTCCTTGGGCAGTTCCTTAGACCTCATGATTTTCATGTGCTCTGACATGCACTGTGAGCTTATATAGACAGGTGTGTGTCTTTCCTAATCAAGTCCAATCAGTTTAATTAAACACAGCTGGACTCCAATGAAGGAGTAGAACCATGTCAAGGAGGATAAGAAGGAAATGAACAGCATGTGAGTTAAATGAGTGTCACAGCAAAGGGTCTGAATACTTATTACTCTGTGATATTTGTTTTTCTTGTTTAATAAATTTGCAAGAATATCTACATTTCTGGGTTTTTTTCTTTCAAGATGGGGTGCAGAGTGTACATTAATGAGCAAAAAAATGAACTTTTTTAAAAGTGTCTCAATACTTTCCGTGCCCACTGTAACTGCACTGTAATCACTTATATGTCTGTAGAGCCTGTGTATACTGGTAATTACCACTAAATGGCAACTGTATGGTGGTAATATAGAGTCTGCAGAGCCTGTGTACAGTAGTATCTACCATTTTAAGGTCACTGTAAGAAGGTAATATACAGTATGTAGAGCACCTGTGTACACTGATATCTACCACTATCAGGTCACTGTATGGTGGTAATATACAAGCTGTAGAGCACCTGTGTACACTAATATCTACCACTATATGGTCACTGTATTGTGGTAATATTGGTCTTTGTATATTATTCTTTATTCAGTAATAGTATAAGGGTATTATTCATTCTCTATGTGGTGGTAATTTGTGGTCATGTTCTGGCAGTATACTTAGGCCATTATGTAGTAGCGTTATTGGCAATATTGGTCTTGGTATAATGGAATTTGAAAGCAGTATGATGGTGATATGTATGGTGAGGTATTTGCTCCTTATATTATCTAGTAATTACATAATTAATATTAAGAGGTACTGGTAAATGTTCATGGGAGGGGCGGGCAGGCAGGGAGGGGGGGCCGCATCCAAAAGTTTTTCATAGGGTCCATGCTTCTCTAGTTACGCCCCTGATTGACTGGCTGCAGCAACACATGAGCCATGGAAGTGACATCATTGGTGGTGTAACTGCAGGGAATACCGGAGAAGGCAGCACGTACAGGGTTAAGTGCAAAATTTTTTTTTCATTTTAGTGCGATTGTAAGTTGTTGTTTTTTTTTAAGAATCTCAGACAATCCCTTTAACTCCATTCCAAAATTTGACGTACGTTTATGTCATAGTGTTGGAAGTACAGCTTCATTTGCTGCAAGTGCTGACAGTTAAATACAGCCGGTATTCACCACTATCAGCTGGAATTGGAGGCTGCTCTGATTGTGGTAGTTTAACAATCTAGATGCCACAGCAGCAGTGTCTCGTGAATGAAGAGTGGTGCAGCACAACATTCTTTTCTCCTATTGCCCCCCTCCCGCCGCTGCAACGATATTGCGGGTGCTGAGTAGTTGCCATGGCAGCCGGAAACCTAATAAAGGTTTCCGTAGTTGCCGTGTTACTGCTCCTATTACATAGAGTAGCATCTTTGTACACTGTTGCACTCATTTTCTAACCTTAAAGGGGATGCATCGCTTCTTCAGTTCG